>VYZS01089913.1:0-32510 GCA_013400695.1 Neodrepanis coruscans | reverse complement strand
ATATATTCTGTTAAATAATCTCAGATAGAAGGGCTAAAACTCTTTCAGTTCAAGGCAATTCTTACATAGTAAAAAATATCTAATTTGTGTCAGATAGTTAAAGTGATGAGTCATAGGGGAAAAGTGGTAAAAGATTTCACCTCTGCTCCTGCATTGCATATAATTATAAGAACATTATTTCCTTTTCTGAAAAAAGTATCCGTTACATATGAATGCATTTATTTGCAGCTTGCTGAATCTTTGGGAGATGAAAGTCAGCAAATGCTTATAAATTCTACTGTTACCTCATAATTCCTACTCTCTGTGTGGCTGTTATTTGGAGGCTGGTAAGCAATGAGTGTGTCACTGAGATCTTTCCAGGTGAAGGAGCCAACAGGTTTTGTGTGGTCAGATAGGTGAGTGATGAAGCCCTGTGGAGGTGGCTTGGTAATGTTGAATATAAGCAGGGACTTCGGAGTTTCATTGTCTTCAGCATCAATAGTTGCAGTTGAAATGGGTGTTAAAATAAATTGATCTACTTTCAGTATGAACTTCGCCATTGGGGCAGCTTTGGGTATTTGGTTGGGAGTAGCACCTTTAATCTGAACAGGGAGCCATGCATACTCAGTCTACAACAGGAAAAAATGAGACAAATGAAAAGGAAAGTGAAACAAAACAAAAAAAATCAATTTCTGATAGCTTCATGGAACAAGATGGGGTATATATTAAAGCCATAATTATTTTGAAAATTAAAACTGAAACTTTTTAATTAGAAAATGCCTAAAGTAAATATTGAGATACCATAAATATGACTTCCAGATTCACTAGTATTATTTGGGTCTGAAACAACTTACCCAATTTGATGTGAGTTTAATGAATAACTTTATCTGACAGAAGCATAGACAAGCTGTTAGTTATTATTTATGCAGCTGTTAACTTCTAAATTAAAATTAAATAAATTGAAGTCAGTGCAGATCATGCTGGATATAAAGTGTGGAATTATACTAGAATTAATTTTTCTCTCAAGACAAACTACTTATATCTGACAGTAATCAGAAGTGTTTCTCTGTAGTCATAGTGGTCTAAGCACAGAGGCATGGAGATAATGCCTTTCATTTTCTCAGCTGCAGTGTTCTAAGAACTGAACAAAGTTTAAGGCTCCCTATATCTCTTCAAACGAGAAAAGGAACAACAAAATTACTCTTTTTTAGAAAAACAAGAAGACAATCAGACATTGTAAGCTTGTATAAAAATCTACCTTGTGCACAGTTTTGCTTCTGCTGTCTGTGAGATCCAGCCTCATAGGTATATAATCGGTGTCAGGCGAGGGAGGGTCAAGGTGTTGATACTGAATCCCCACCCTTAGAAATTCTTCACAGCTCATTTTTTTGTTGTGAATGACTCCTAGTCCCAATGTGCAGCTTCTGTTTCTGCACTGCTGGTCCAGGCTGTGCTCTGTAACTCAAGAGAAGCAACAGTGAAACAGGTGAGCAGAAACAATGTGGGCAACCTGTCCACATAGCTAAACTAACTCTGGTGGAAAGCCAGCGTAATGAGAATTAGGACTCCTTTCCTGACTTAACTTTTCCTACAGGATTTTAACTGACGTCTTCCAACCTCATCCTCTCTTGGTCTCTTGGCTATGTGGTGCCTCCAACAACTCCCTCTACTGTTGCTCCTGAATCTTGGCACTCACAAAGCAGTCACATTGGTCCATGTGTCTAGGAGCCAGAAATAGATTTCCAGTCAGACAGTTATTGACTGAAATCTGTGATCTGCATTGTGCTCCACAAAAACTTCATGCCCCCTTCATACCCATGATAGTTCAAGCTGTTCATTAAACTTCATGTGACCCACTCTCACCCAACACATCTGAAATATACCACGGTAATCTTCTGTGTCTCTTTGAACATGTTAATGCAAACAATTAAAGCACATCACAGTAGTGGCTGGGAATAATCTCTGTAGCTGATCTCCACAAAGCTGACCTTGCTGCACTTTCCTGGTGGTGAGCTGACCATGTGCAGGCAGGTGGGTTTCTGAAGAGATAATGGAAATGGTGCAATCCAGATTTATCTTCTTGTCGTAATCAAAAGTAAGGATGTTCTTGTCAATCACCCTGGACAGACCATAGTACTCAGGGACCTCCAGGGCATGGGAGAGCATTTTTATGATGTTACAGTCTGGCTCAAGTAACTGCACTTGAAGGGTGAACATTTCTACAAATGTTTCAATTTCTGTAAATCTGCAAGTGACAGAAGAAAATCAGTTATGCTTTGTTTCATCTTCTGTTGCTTTGTGAATAGGGCATTGTCCTCATCTTATAAACTGAATGACTTGAACCTCTTCCTCTCTTGTGCCCTCAAATCCTGGATTGCCAGGGTCCAGATCCTGCTGCCCAACTCCATAAGCAGGGTGTCTATGTGAAGGAAGAGTTTGCTCTCTGTGTGTATGCAAGAGTGTCTGCCCCTATTAGCAGGATAGCAGACAACATATAGTACTCTGAAAGTACTGTTGTCACTTTCAATAGAATAATGAAAAATCACTGGGTTTCTGTAATGAGCAAGTATATTATGCACATTATGTTAGCATATCTGCAATACATGATGAGAAGTGTTTCTGTAAACAGATGGTCACTTGTTTACTAATGATGCAGCTACTGGATCTAAGTAGTTACATCATGTACAGCAGAACGTGTTTTACTGTGAAAAATGGACTATTTGCTTTACCTGAGGTCAGCTGGGATCCTCGTAACAGTGAAGTGTAATCTCCCAATGCTACTTACCTGTACAGCCTAAGCATGATCATGTCTTCATCTAAAATTGGACAGCCATTGTGGGTATATTTGACCTCATTGGGAAGAAAGTGACAGTCAAAAACCTATGAAGAAGAAAGAATCGACTAGTACAACACTGTCAAGGATGTTAACTTTGCAGTACCATCTCTCTCTGTCAGGAATTCATCAGACTGAAGAAATTTGTAATACATGGTTCATTTCTATGAATAGGTATTCACCTCTTCTGTAACCCCTCACTGAGAGTCAGAACAACCACTTTAACATGGGGCTGCTAGCACTTCACAATTAGAAGGGGAATGTCACAAGTGATGACTTCAGGCTGCCAGGTCCCTCCACAGTGCAACAAATAGTTTGAGTTCATATTTCTTTATTGCAGCCTGTGGAGTTAAGGATGCAGGTGTATCCAGTGATAGGTCCAACTGCAGTGCTGCTGAAAAGCCGGCAGATCCTGTATTGGAATTGTGAGATTTATTAACTTTTAAAGTTAATCATAAAGGTAGCTTGATTATATAGTCAATCTTGATTTTTGGTGACTAGCATTGGACTACAAAAGTATGACCTACTGAAACGTCTCTGTTGGAAACTTTGCCAGCTCAGATTTGCTCCATGTTTTTGTGATACTGACTTTGTACCAGTAGCTCTTTACTAGATCAGGTGTCATCTCTATGCCATACCAACACCCAGACCCAAAGCACTGTAACTACACAGCACAAAAGCAAGCAGATTTTTAAATTGTCTCCACATGCTAATTCAAAATAGACTATTTCTTACGATATACCTGGTACAGGCAAAATTTGTGAGACTGGCCACAGTTTAATCATCTAAGCTTTTTTCAGACAAATTGATTTACTTAATGCTTGATTTGTTGACCTGTGAAAGCAAGGCAATGAGGAAAAATGCCTGACACAAATAGAATTGTGTCTACCAATTGCTTTGTAGAGTTCTGACATACCCATTCTTTATAAATGTGATTTGGATTCCAGGACATACCATTTTCATGTCCTCACATAATGCAATTTGCAGGTCTGGCAAATCCCCATGCAGTATTGTTTCTTTATAGAAACATCAGGTGAATACTCCTTGCATTGATAGGACTGTGTGTATGTTATCCCTGTGATAACAGGAAAACCCTAGGAGATCCATAGAAGATAGATGATATTCATGTTTCATATCCACAGAGAGACAAGGCACATTCTTGTCAACAAGAAGCCAAAAGCTAATCACTGCATACTCTGAGTGTCTTATTGCAAATCTAAATATAGTTTTGATTGCATTTTTATGGGCAGTATTCACAAATGGTTGTATGGACTTCCATGGACTAAAGTGAAATCCATTCAATATTCACTAATAACCTAATGAGGCCATAACTGATAACTAATAATATGCATATATGGCTGACAAGTGACTGATGAGCCACTTTTTTTTTTTTCCAAAAAAAACCCCCAGGTAATTTCTTGCTGACAGTCATTTCTTAAATTATGGCAAAAGAACCACAAAAATGAAGTGCCTTGCCTGAATTTCCATCATTTCATCAAGTACACTGTAGGATAGTGAAATGATGTGTGGATTTTAGTGAGGTTCTAAAACGTTGACTGTAAGTACAGATTACAGAGAAAAATCTTTGGATGCTCTTATTTAAAAATGCTATTATGTAAAAATAAAGTAATACTTAATTCCTAAATTAGTTGTCAGTTCATAGTTAACTGAAGCACCTCATGATCAGTTTGTGGATTTACACTAGAGGATGTAAGTTCTTTGATAGTAGTATAGTGATTTTTGTTTCTTTCTAGCCAATATGCATAAATAGAAGTTACATCCTTATATAATGGAAAAATAATTGGAATTTATCAGCTTTTGTTATTACTGGAAGTGTCCATTCTACTGAAGTTATTCTCAGAAGCTCAAGCTATGTGATAATTGTTCTATATTTCTAGCACTTTTAAAATGTATTGCCTGCTTTTGACTTCCATCAAGAAGTGCATTGTACAAAACCTCTTTTTTTCCCATAACAAGTTAGCCGATTTTCAGACACATATGTCTGTATCAACATCTTGAAATAAATATATAATTATATATATTTTATATATAGTGTTACACAAAGTATGGTTGATTTTCTTTGTTAAGACTGCTTAGAAAGGAAGGACAAGAACAGTTTGTGAAAAACAAAATTATTCTCATATGATGAAGGTTTTGACTATGTTGTGGCTGTTCTGTTTTGTATTATTTTCAAAAAACCCCAACAATTATGTCTTTCTCTTACTTAGTGTCTTTTTCTTTGTACAAACTGACATGAAAGAACATGATAGTTAAGTAGTTAATTATATAGTCTTAAGAGATAGTCTACAAAAATAGTTATGTTGTATGTTACCTTAAAAAAAAGTACATTATATACAAAACCCACTTATATTACAGTTTCAGAAACTGAATGTACCCTAAAGATGAGATTGATGAGCCCTCAAAGTCAGCAGGGTTTTATAGACAGAAGGATGTTGTGGGACACCGTGTCAAAGGCTTTACATAAGTCCAGAAAATTACATCTGTAGCCTTTCCCTTGTCCACTGATGTAGTCACACTGTCATAGAAGACCACTATGCTGTTCAAGCAGGACTTGCCTTTGCTGAGGCTGTGGTGGCTGTCTCAAATCACCTCTCTGTTGTCCCTGTGCCTTAAAATAACTTCCAGGAGGGTCTATACCATGATCTTCCCATAGGCACAGATGGTAGGCTGAAATGTTAGTAGTTCCCAGGGAGGATCTACCCTTTTTAGAGATGTACAATGTTTCTCTTTTTCCCATCTGGAAACTGGGACTTCACCTGACTGTCATGACTTTTCAAATATCATGGGGAGTGGCTTGGCAACTGCATCAGGTGATCATATAAAAGAATTAATTTCTTGNATTCATGTTTCATATCCACAGAGAGACAAGGCACATTCTTGTCAACAAGAAGCCAAAAGCTAATCACTGCATACTCTGAGTGTCTTATTGCAAATCTAAATATAGTTTTGATTGCATTTTTATGGGCAGTATTCACAAATGGTTGTATGGACTTCCATGGACTAAAGTGAAATCCATTCAATATTCACTAATAACCTAATGAGGCCATAACTGATAACTAATAATATGCATATATGGCTGACAAGTGACTGATGAGCCACTTTTTTTTTTTTCCAAAAAAAACCCCCAGGTAATTTCTTGCTGACAGTCATTTCTTAAATTATGGCAAAAGAACCACAAAAATGAAGTGCCTTGCCTGAATTTCCATCATTTCATCAAGTACACTGTAGGATAGTGAAATGATGTGTGGATTTTAGTGAGGTTCTAAAACGTTGACTGTAAGTACAGATTACAGAGAAAAATCTTTGGATGCTCTTATTTAAAAATGCTATTATGTAAAAATAAAGTAATACTTAATTCCTAAATTAGTTGTCAGTTCATAGTTAACTGAAGCACCTCATGATCAGTTTGTGGATTTACACTAGAGGATGTAAGTTCTTTGATAGTAGTATAGTGATTTTTGTTTCTTTCTAGCCAATATGCATAAATAGAAGTTACATCCTTATATAATGGAAAAATAATTGGAATTTATCAGCTTTTGTTATTACTGGAAGTGTCCATTCTACTGAAGTTATTCTCAGAAGCTCAAGCTATGTGATAATTGTTCTATATTTCTAGCACTTTTAAAATGTATTGCCTGCTTTTGACTTCCATCAAGAAGTGCATTGTACAAAACCTCTTTTTTTCCCATAACAAGTTAGCCGATTTTCAGACACATATGTCTGTATCAACATCTTGAAATAAATATATAATTATATATATTTTATATATAGTGTTACACAAAGTATGGTTGATTTTCTTTGTTAAGACTGCTTAGAAAGGAAGGACAAGAACAGTTTGTGAAAAACAAAATTATTCTCATATGATGAAGGTTTTGACTATGTTGTGGCTGTTCTGTTTTGTATTATTTTCAAAAAACCCCAACAATTATGTCTTTCTCTTACTTAGTGTCTTTTTCTTTGTACAAACTGACATGAAAGAACATGATAGTTAAGTAGTTAATTATATAGTCTTAAGAGATAGTCTACAAAAATAGTTATGTTGTATGTTACCTTAAAAAAAAGTACATTATATACAAAACCCACTTATATTACAGTTTCAGAAACTGAATGTACCCTAAAGATGAGATTGATGAGCCCTCAAAGTCAGCAGGGTTTTATAGACAGAAGGATGTTGTGGGACACCGTGTCAAAGGCTTTACATAAGTCCAGAAAATTACATCTGTAGCCTTTCCCTTGTCCACTGATGTAGTCACACTGTCATAGAAGACCACTATGCTGTTCAAGCAGGACTTGCCTTTGCTGAGGCTGTGGTGGCTGTCTCAAATCACCTCTCTGTTGTCCCTGTGCCTTAAAATAACTTCCAGGAGGGTCTATACCATGATCTTCCCATAGGCACAGATGGTAGGCTGAAATGTTAGTAGTTCCCAGGGAGGATCTACCCTTTTTAGAGATGTACAATGTTTCTCTTTTTCCCATCTGGAAACTGGGACTTCACCTGACTGTCATGACTTTTCAAATATCATGGGGAGTGGCTTGGCAACTGCATCAGGTGATCATATAAAAGAATTAATTTCTTGATTTTTAAGACATCATAATCTGCGTCTTAATTGATAACAAGGGGATGGGAAATAAAAGACTTTTCCACAAAGATCTGTTACCATTGACTGAGAATTTATATGTATATTAAAATACAATCTGCTTTGCAAAAAGAAACATCTGTTTTATGTTTGCTGGTACGTTTTCTTTTTATAAGAACAAGCAACTCTAATTGTCTATAAATTTGTTGGGTAAGACAAAGGAGATCTAAATCTTTTCCTAATTACTGTTGAGCTTTGATTTTTTCCACTTCAGCTGCTTTTCAATTACAGTTTATAATTAGATTGTCATGCATTCCTGGAACATTACTCACTTTCATGGAAATAAACCAGATCACACCACAGACATTTCCTAGCTGTAAAATTTCCTGTAGAAAAAGCATGAGTAGCACCAGGAAATCCAGATTCTGGCACCTTTTTTCAGGAACGGTGAAAGCTCAGGCAGCTCCAGCAGCCACAGCCTCTCTCCAGCCTGTTACCATAGGGCCACCTGCCCAGCAGAGCTCTTCCCTCTAAGTGAGTTGTGCCTGCAGCCTCCAAGAACCACACTCGACTGCCTGGGCAGATGTCAGAGAAAGGACAGGCACTTAACAGAGGTGGGGCTGGGAGTGAGGAAGTCAAAGACCCTAAGTATTCTGGAAAATAAGGAATCACTTGAAAATTGCCTCTACTGCATACTTGAAATATGTTGGGTTCCACAGGAAAAAGTGGCTGTTTCAAAATATCTTGGTGGAAATTGAAAGCAGAGTCACTCCCTCAGCCAGACAGATTGCCTACAAAAGAGATCTGCCAGAGGCTTGATATGTAAACCTCTCTTTTTCTCCTCTTTTTTTTTGTCTTCTATAGGTTGGATATTAGGAAAAGTTTCCTCACTAAAGGAGTGGTTAGACATTGCAACAGGCTGCCCAGGGAAAGTGGTGAATTGCCACCCCTGGCAGAATTCAAAAATTGTGTAGATGTGGTGCTTAGGCATCTGGTTTAGTAGTGGACCTCGTAGTGCTGGGTTAATGGTTGGGCTTAATGATCTTTGAAGTCTTTTCCAACCTTAATGACTCTATGTTTATATGAATCAAGTGCCAATCTATAATGGGAAAGTAGAGGGGTGGTACTATGGTCAGAGTCCCTGTGCTGGCAGATAACAAGGACTGGAGAAGTTTCAGCAGATGCCCTACACTTCTTGGGGCCAATCTCTAGGGAAGATCACGTTTCCCTGCTCATCACTTCCTGTTTTCCCTGACATGCCTCTGCTCCCTAGTGGTGCCGATTGAGTTGATGTGCTTATCAGTGATCTGCAAAAATAATAGTGATGACCAAGACAGAAGTTTAGAAAAATCTATTGAAACTGAACCTTCACAGAAACCATCAAAAACCTTGGAGAGGATGTTTAAAACTGTATGCATGTACTCAAAAGTATATGCTCTATGGTACAGCAAACAAAACTTGCAAAAAGACAAAACCTGTTTGCCTCAGGTTTGTTAAAACCATTTATCTTCAATCTATACAGTTACATCTTCATGACAATTACTTTAAAATCCTTCCTACTTTGATTCAGGTGGGACAATTTGTAAAGCAGATGAGGAGGAGAATGGTGATATGTGCAATACATTTCATTATTCATGCAAGCTTGACATTTGCACAGAAAACAGAGGGATTCAAATGTATTTTCCACCTGCTAGCAATTTGGATGTTGCAGAGCAGAGCAAATAATGGTGTACACAATGTGCTTATTGTATGTGATTATTTTTTTCTTAATTGCTCCCTAAGTAGTGGCTGCATGACTAAAATGAAAAATGCTCCATTAGGTTATGCATTACCTAAGGGTCACTAGTTACCCTTATGAGAGAAAAGCAAGCAACTGAGAGACTGGAGGATATTTCCCAGCGGAAACTTTTGAAATGCCCATTCTTCACTTGTGAAAGGAGACTGACCACACTCACTTCCGTTCACTCATATTACTGACCTGAGCTTTTCGATTTCCATTTTACAGTTTTCTGCCAGCAGTTTACTTAAGCAAAAGGCTGAATCTCACAGCCCATTCGGTTTCATTCATTTTAATCACTATCCAGAACAAGAGAAATCAATAAGGTAATTCTTTCCAATTTTTCCCACACCTCCTCACACATGAACACTCAAAGCAGCACAGCAGAGCCCAGATACCTGTGGGGTTAGTTTTCCAACCCTTTGTGTTATTGGCTCATTGGTCACAACTTCAACTTTGCAGATATCCTTTTCTCTGGGGATGGAGAACTTGAGGTCATCTTCTGACAGGTAGACAGATTGACCCTTCATCACTTTAATCCCAAGGTTCACACTAATAAGGGAGGAGCACACAACTCTTAGCATGATAGGCAGTAGTAGAAACAACAGTCTTTTCTCAAAGGCCTTCATATTATAAGGAGATGCCAGCCTTTTCCAAAAAAAGTGAAAAAAATTTTGTAACGGAAGGAGTTTTCTTTCTCCAACAGCAGACTTTTGCCATACAATGAAGGACCAAAATACTAGTTGCAGATAAAAATGTATGACATGTTTTCTATTAAGAAGCACGCCTTGACTGAAACTTGAGCAGAACCCTTTCAAAATATCCTTGGGTTTTTATAAAATTCATTGGTCAAGCCTCACAAAATGATGAATGTGTTCTCAAAGTCCTTTTAATGTTTGTTAATCCTGAAATATAAAAAGAAAACTGTTGTAAGGCATTGAGCAACAATTAGGATTAAAAAAACATTTCTTACAATTGCAGTTCATTTCAAGCAGTAGCTTAATTTCATCTTTGAATACTATTCGCTGCATGCCTGCAAAAAAATTAGCTATCTACCAAAAAGAGTTCTCCTTCAATAGTTCAGCTCTTTTTATGAACTCCAGGCCCCTTTGGTCTGTATGCACATACAAACCCTTGCTGTGTAGGATCCTTTGCTACTGGTATTTTTAGATGTTGGTCCAAATAAATATTTATAAAGGGGTATGAGCCTCCAACTAATTTGAAAATGCAGAAGTGTTCATTCTGATTAAATACACCAGAAAGTAAGATAAAGGAAAGGTGGCCTTCTGTTAAATCTATTTTCTCTTTGCCATTGAAGGTGTGAGAAAAAAATTCATCTTTATTTGAAAACACCTTGTCAGTGCCCTTCTACTCTTCTACTGTAGCAAGCAAATATGCCAGGACAGCAGCATAGAAATGTGTGATATGGCATGACAAAGCTGTATTTAAAAAAACAATAAAAATTCTCATGCCCTTTCGTGGGGTGAAACTAAAACTGGTCTTTTTTTTTTTTTCCCCCGGGCGAGCAGGGACGGGGCTGCCCGTTCCTGGGGCCTCGGCGGGGGGGAGGCAGGGCCACCCTGATCCCCTGGGCCCCGGCGGGCGAGGACAGGGCTGGTCCCCAGCATGGACATGTTCCCCACCTGCGGCGTGGGTTCAGTGGCCCCTCTCCCCTCATCGTGTCCACATGGGTTGGCGTGGCTGTCCTTGGGGCTCGGTACGGCCTCAGCTGCCGGCGCTCAGCGGCTGCGCAGCGGCAGTGTGGCGGTGGCGGCGGCAGCAGTGGCAGCGGTGGTGCGGCAGCTGCCATCACCAGATATGCACTTCCGGCCTGTGGAGCTGGCATCGCTTCTGGTCCGACCTAGTGCTCTCGTGAGCAAGCCAGGGGGTGGGGCCCGGGTGCTGATCATCCAATCAGAGGAAAGCCGGCCCCCTGGGGGCCATCTGCACATGCGCAAAGCAGGNTGTGTGTGAAATAAACTGTGTTACTTGTGTGTTTTTCTTTTTGGGTGTGTGTGGCTTCTCTCGGACATCTCTTGTTAGTACCATGTTTTTTAGTGATAAAACCACAACATGCCCCTAGTTACAGTTTGTCATCATTTTTCCTGTTTGTAAACTCGTAAGATAAGCATTTTTCTTCTGACATTAAACAAGCACTATTGAAACAATTTTCAAGAGAATTTCTACCGTTATCCAAAGTAACTGAATCTATAGCCCAAAGAATAGGCCATGATATTAAATTTATTAAATTTGAGAATTTAATAGAATTCCAAGACAGTAAAGTATCAACATTCCTTTAATTTCTTGTAAATAGTTAATACCCTGACTACTTATATGTATACTTATATCTCATAATGCACTGACTACTTATTTGCCACAACCTTACCCCCAACTTTCCTGAAAGTGAATTTAAAAACAAATCCTTGTATCTCTTTATTTTCTTTGTTGTTGTTAACAGGTTTGACTTCACTGTTTCCAGCAGAATAACCTTCTGAACAGCCCATCATTGAACACACATATCTATCCAATTTTAAATTTCACTGTAGAGCTATCAGCAGTTCAGAAATTATTTAAAATTATTCACTTCCTAAAGTAAGACAAGACAGATCACTTCATCATAGATTCAAGATTGATTAACATACATTTAAAGTTGTCTGTGTAGCTTGGAACACAAATCTTAACTCTAGTTTTCTAGGTATTTATTGGAAAATCTTTCCATTTTGGCTTAAAATATTGTAGCCATATCAGTCTGAAGAAAATATGAGAGAAAATGTAGAATTCTGAGCAGAGGAAAATGAATTAAATTCATAATAGAAAAATTTTTAACATGTTTCATTAACAAATCAAAATCTCGATTAATTTTAAAGAAGTTTACTTACACAGGCAACTTTTACTGAAATACAGTTATGGAAACATACCCAAAATACTTGCTGAATTTTGTTTCTTTCTAGGAGGATGGGTATGCATAGCAATTCCTGAGACAGCACTCCACTTTCTAAAACTCACAATTTTGAAACACAGTCTACAATCCTATGAAGGACAATTTGGAAAGAGGGGAAGGAAAATTGGTTGCACTTCAGACTCCAAGTGTGAAAATATGGTCTGCAGGAAGTATACTCTTTTAACCTGAATATCTGACTGGCATTTATCACATACTGCATGGATTCCTAGCATTTATCAAATATAATGTGTTTCCTTAAAGTACAAGTGGCAAAGCAGGGAGAGGTTTTCTGAGTGAAAACCTTCTCTATTACTGTGCCCTTTTTCTATTTTCTGTACTGAACAAAGTGAAGATATGTTTGAGGGAAGTGAAATAACAACTCTGACATATGTGTCACAAAGTTTCTCTGCCCAATGTCTTCTCTGAGGAAGCTCCTGACACAAGGACTGCAAAGGATTTTAAATCTTTTGACAGCAGCCCTTGATGAAGAATCGGTGCACAAGAAAGTCTGAGCTACTTTCAGAAGAGACACAGTTTCTTAGCCATAGAGGATCTCAGATAAGAGGAATATAATAAAAAATTTTAGATTCTGACTAGACCTGGAGAGTGCTAAGAGGCAGTGAATGACTGAGCCGTAGACCCAGTGGTTTACAGCTCATGGCAGTGCCAGTAACTCTTTGTTCCACAATAGCAGGCTGAGGCATTGATTTATGGTGCAAAATGCCTTTATTCACAAGGCACTGTATGAGAAATGACAATATTAAAGGCAGGAGATCTTCCTGCTCCCCCACCTGGATATCTACTATAAAACTGTATTAGAGTTCAGAGACAACCAAACCACTAGATCAGAAATGTCACTGGTGGGGAAGGCTATTGTTCCTTTTATACAGTATATATGTGCTTGCAAAAAGGGAAAGGCAGCTATCTCCAACAGGCACTGGTGGAGTCATTCATGCAACGATGTCTGCACCTTGACTCTGCTACAACCCGGGTTGGTCTGTTTCTTTTGCCTGCCCCATAAACACCAGCACAGAGTGCAAGAAAAAACCTCAGGCATGGGCAGTGGTTTCTTTGCCGCCTTTTCTTACCCTGCATCCAACACAGAGCAAAAAGTCTGAAAGAGGAACCAGGAGCATTTTGACCAATTTCATAGTGGTTATGTGAGACATCCTCTGCTACAAATTTGGCCATGTTGTCACTGTGTATTACAGTCCTGCTTTGACTACTTTTACTTGCAGGCACAACTCCTCTCTCACTGTCCAGTAATTCCTGTGAGATCCAATATGAAACCCTACTGGTCTGAAAAAAATGTGGTAACAGGAGGCTTCCTTTCACATAATTATAGATAGATTGGCCAAGCTGACCTTGAGATTTGGAAGCCTGGAAAGTAAGTCCTGTATCCAAGATGTATCCAAGGCATTCTAAAAGGGACACTGGGCAAGGGGAACACTAACAAGCTGCTCATCTTCTGGAAACTCCTGCTCTGCTCTGCAGTTGAACCCAGGGTGGGAAGGCAGAGGGAGAAGGGACCTATGAAGGGAGTTAATGTGACTCTGTAGAGTTATGAGAGGGACATACCAAACTGGGAACAATATAAGGGAGGGTTTCTGTAAACTTTAAATGTGGTTTGTTAAAAATTTACTTCAAATGCCAGAACTAGTTTTCCCAACCGAGCTGCTGGTGCACATGTGAGAAATGATGGAATGGTTAATTAAAAACATTGGCATTCTCACTAAATAAAGCTGGTGAGTCTGATTCTGATGAGACCTAATTTAAGTGAAAGACTAATCCAAATTACTTAGATAGCTATCTACCAGTGAGAAACAACTGAAAATAAACTCAGAAACAGCACCAATAACTCTAAGTTGTAATACCTAAAACCTGACTAAGGAATCTGTAATCACTAGAGACCTTGAGTGAAGTCTCAACGGCACCCAAAGTCTTCATTGGGATTTGAGACTTAAAGAGTTTCTTTGTGTTTGACAAAATCTCTGGTTGCCTGAGATGTATCACTGAAGAACTGGATCAAAAATTGCTCTCTTCTTTTGCAAAGTTGGAAGGGGGTAATGGAGAATTATTATTGTTGGTTGGGAGTTGGACTGATTTAATGAATATCAGAAAAAGTTCACAAGGAACAGAAAAAACACAGGATTTTTCTTTGAGGATGAATTTAAAGAAAACAAGTAATGGCCTTTCACAATTTCTAGGAAATGAGATGAATATTACTAAAACAATTAAATTTAGTCCAGGGCAACTTAAGGATCATGAGCTATTAAATTATGGGGTTGTCACTTCAGAATGTGCAATTAGGACATGTGTCCCTTGGACTGTTTGCTATTTAATGTTTTTTGTTCTGTGCACTACAAACAAGTATTACAGATCACTGGGAAGCTAAGTATTTGACAAGGTATTTGCTGAGCTAATGAATGGTAGGTAACTGTTCCCTTCTTTTTTTTTCTTTCACAGAGTTATGGTCTGTGAATGGAAGTCCTGTGTACTTTATGACCAATCTTTTACACTTTTTAGCAAAGTAATGAAACAAGAAGTGTTTCATTGTATGCTTAGTGAATACATCTTTTGTCCTCATGGAAAACACATGAGCTCTATCCAGGTTATTAATACTTCTTTATTGCTTGGTTTCTTTCTCGTATTAAAGTAAAAGGCAAAAAAAAATTTCTTCATTCTATCCTCCTTCACATTCCTGGTATTTTAACAGTAATTATCAGATGAAGAACTGATGCAGTTTCAGTTTTCCAAGATTACTTCTCACTTCAACTTTCATTCTCAATGTGATATTGTCACTGTCATACATTAAGTTACGATTCACCCAAACTTAGGATATTGGATAGTGGTAACTGAGTGAAGAAATATCCCCGTACTTATGGACCAATATAATGCTGAAAGCACATTTGACATTACACAAATGCAGACAAGTTATAAACAAGAAAAATCTAAAAATAATGCCATAAATATTTTTGCATGACATGTCATGTATTGCTGCTTAATGGAAGACTTAAAACTGAATTATTCTTTTCCTCAAGGTTTCCTCTATAGTCCTTGTCAAAGTTTTAATTTCCACTCCTTATTAGACCACTTCTGCATGAACCAGAACTTGTAAGGCCAGAAGGGTTTCATGCTAGGAAGACCTTTCATGCTAGTGACTTTGAAATGATATTTCATTTTTCAAAGGTAGGAAAGAAACTAGTGAACTCAGTAAGAAGTTTAGGGTTAGTCTGTGACCATGTAAGACCTTGTCTTACAAGGAAAAAATTGTTAACTCCACCTTGATCCATAACTTTGGCAAATGGAAACAGAATTCCAGCAATGCCTTCAGTACCTAAAATCACTACTTCCAGCTTTGAAGTCCCATGCTTTTTAATTACCTTTGTAAACTTATGATCTAGTCTCATTCATGAGGTACTAGATAAGCTACGTTTATGGCAGAGCCGTTCTACCAGAGAGTGAATGCATCTGTGACAGAGAAGAGTGAGGGTGTCAAAACTCATAGAAAAATATCAAGAAAAATCATATGCTTAAGGAATACCAAGGTGAGGGAGAAGATAGGAACTAAGAACCTGTGACCAGCTGTCCAAAAGTGACACTGTTTCATTACATGATGAACTGCAAGGTCTCATACTTCTGCGAAAATTATTGTTGCACCATGTTGGTGAAATGCAATATCACATATTGCATCTCTACACAATGTTAGGCAGCTCTTCCTGTACTCGGGAAATTATGTATGATGCTCTACTTGGAAGTAGAGAGCAATGAAATAGTAGGATTTCCATCTCTGGCAGATTCCCTTTTACAGGTAGAAACCTACCTAATTTGCAGCATTTGCTTTTTGGTGTTTCTTTATGCTATATGTTGGCTGGTTAACTGACTGTCAGTGAGAAGGTTGATCTTTGAGCTGATGAGCCCCCAGAGGGTAATGTCAAAGGCTTGGAATTTTTGAAAAGAAAGACACTGCATCTCTTCTTCGTGAGAACATGCTCACTGGAGGGTGTGCCATAGCTTACAGTGCTGAATAGAAGAACTTCCAATCTACTGCGCAGGCTGCATAGAATTTTAACACTTAACACTGCACTTAAATTTTAGTGGTTGGTAGATGATATGGTTTACACTTTCCCACAAACACACTGATTTGGTTCATATCTTTGCACCTTACATATATAAAGCCTAGGCTGCTGTTTTAAGCTTCTTTTGAAGCTACTATATTTTGTGAGCAAAAGTTCTGTATGCATAGAGCAATTCCTTCCTGGTTTTATAGGTACATAAAAGAGGATAGATTTAGCCCTGACAAAAATTTAAGTTTCCAAAGGGACTCCACAGGCAGTGTAATGTTCCTTACATACAAGTCAAAAGTGATTTGAAGTTCTTTTGTGGAATCCCTGCATCCACCAGGCAGGTGGCCATAAAAAGAGATCATGTTCATCAGGCAGGACCTGCCCCTCCTAAATCCATGCTGGCTTGGTCCAATCCCCCAGCTGTCCTGTAGGGCCACGTGATCACATCCAAGATGATCTGCTCCATAAGCAAGGTCAGGCTGACAGGTCTATATTTCCCCTGGTTTTCCTTCTGGTCCTTCTGTAGGTGGGCATCACACTGATCAGCTTCCAGTCTGGGACATCCCCAGTGAGCCAGGACTGTTGATAAATGATAGAGAGTGGCTTGGTGAGCTCTTCTGCCATCTCCCTCATCATCTTAGGATGGATCCCATCTCGTCCCATAGACTTGTGAGGATCCAACTGGCTCAGCACATCACTAACTGCTTCCTTCTGGATTGCAGAAGGATTATTTGACACTCCACCGCTATCTACTAGCTCAGGAGCCAAGTTGTCCTAAGGACAACCTGTCTTTTATTGAAAACTGAGGCAAAGAAAGTGTTACGTACCTCAGCTTTTTCCTTCTCTTAGGTAACTATGTTCCCCCATGAATCCAACAAAGACTGGAGGTTTTCCTTGCCCCTCCTTTTCCTATTAATGTATTTATAAAAACACTTTTTGTTATCCTTAATGGAAGTGGCCTGATTAGGTGAACCTAATTTTGCTTATGGCTCTCTAATTTTCTTTCTACATGACTTAATGACATTCTTAAACACTTCATGAGTTGCCTGCACTTTTTTCCCAAGATTATTAGCTCTGTTTTTTTCCCTAAGTTCCTTCAAAAGTTCTCTATCTAGCCACACCAGCCATCTTCCCTGCCGGCTCATCTTTTGGCACGCTGGCATAACTTGTTCCTTTGCCCTCAAGAATTTTTCCTTGAAGTATGTCCATCCTTCCTGGACCCATTTGTTTTCAAGAGCTATTTCTCAAGGTAGTCTCTGAACTGTCCTCCTGATTAGGAGGAAAGTCTGTCCTCCAGAAGTCTAGGGTAGAAGTTTTGTTGATACCCCTTGCAAGCTACAACATTTTGTGTTCACTGCACCTGAAACAGCCTTCAACAACCACATCTCTCACCAGCCCTTCTCTGTTTGTGAAGAGCAGGTCTAGCAAGGCCCCACCCTGGTAGATTCGTTTATCAGCTGTAAAAGGAAGTTATCTTCCATACACTCCAAGAACCTTCTAGACTATCTCTTCACCACTGTATTGAATTCCCAGAAAAAGAAAAAGGGACGGTGATTTGGAAACATCCACCAACTGCTTCTAAAATAATTCATCCCCCTCTTCATCTTGGATAGGTTGTCTATAGCAGACTGTCACCAGGACCTCAGCCTTCACCCTGATTCTAACCCATAGGCACTCAAACTTACCATCACTGACATCAAGTTCAACTGAGTCAAGAGGCTCTCTAACATACAGAGCCACGCCTCCACCTCGTCTGCCTCACCTATCTCTTCTGAAGAGCATGTAGCACACAGTTACACATCTCATAAAAGCTAATATAGATTAATGTGGTGGTTTTACCACAAATTCAGTGATTTTGGACCAGAGACTCTGAGAGAAGTCACAAACACACCTCAAAATGAAGAAAACACACAAATATCACAATTTATTTTGCGCAAACACAAAAACCCGACAAATAAAGTGCAAACAGACAAACAAAATAAGTCTCCCAGGGCCTGTTTTTGGGACGAGGACACTCTGGAGATAGTGCTTGTCTCTCTCTTGGCCCCCCCCTGAGAGACTCCGGGGTAATTAGAAGGAAGCACGGGGCTGGTCTGAGAAATCCCTTAGCAGCGAGCTTCTGCCCGCTTTGACTGAAGGAAAACTCAAGAAAATTAGAAAAACTGCACGCAACCCCCTCCCTCCCTTCTCGTTAGCCCAAGGAGGGATTGCTGCTGATGGAGGAAGAGATGTGGTCTCTGGACCCCGGCAATAGTCGCCGATGATTACCAGATAACTCACCCCCCAACCGGGGAAAGAAAAAAAAAACAACGCAATGGGAAAAAAAACAGAAGGGAAGAAACAACCCTCCTCCCCGAGGAAGGGAATCCGCCTCCCAGAAATTCACGAGGAAGAGTGCAATTCCGAGAGAAAGGAAATTCACCCCACCGCTCCAAAAAAAGAGAAAGAAAGAAAAAAAAGGGAAGAAAAAAAAGAAAACAAAAAAACCCCCCTGTTCACTAAAAGATATGCTCAGAAGACTGGCTCCCCCTCCCCAAAAAATGCTCACCAGACCGCCGCAGCAGAATCCCCGAGTCAGTTTTCACGTGGGCGTCTCTCCAATGAGAGACGATGTTGCTTCTGCTGAATCCAAGGTCCAAGAGAGAGGAATGGTGGCGGCGCGGCCGTTTTATCGGGGAATTCTGGTCTAACCCATGTGTGGGTGGGCCCTAGGGCGGGCCCTCCTATATGATTGGTCAGTGCCCCGGGGCCCACCCCGGCACGCAGCTGCTGATGGGATAAACTGCCGGTGCTTCCGGCTCATGGCGGCCGCCATCTGGCTTCCATGTGGCCACCACCACCAGGCTGGTGCTGCCGCCCATAGAGCCGGGCGGCAGTGCCAGTGCAGCGGAACGAGCCACCGCTGCCACTCTGCGGCTGCCGCAGCCCCAGCGCCGCTGCTGGGCTGTCGCTGCTGCTGGCGCTGCCCTGCCGCCAGCCCGCAATGGCCTCATGGTCGGTTCGCATGCTCGGCAACATGGCAGCATCCAGCCAGAATCGTGTTCCGGCGCCGCTCCCACCGGCCGTGCCGAGCGGCGATTCTGGACGGCACGAGCACCGCCTGCACCGGTAAGTCCGCACCGCGCTGCTCAGTGAAGCCGGGGCCGCACTGCGCCGGGACTCTGCATTGGGCCGGAACTGCACCCCCAGCAGCAGCTCCTGCCGGCGCGCAGCGCACCCGCCATCTCTGCCGCGCCGCCGGGGTTGGGGGGGGGAGAAAGGGCAACCGAAAACCATGCGGGCATGGGGCTGGGCGGCCCAGGAGCGGAAGCAGCCGCCGGGGCCACCAGCGCAAGGCGAAGCCGCCGTACCACTGCTCGATTGTTTTTACTTTCATTTTTAACTCTACGACAATTAAAAAAAGAAAAACAACCAAAAAAACCCCAAGCAACCGAACAACAATAATAACAACAACAACCAAACAAAAAACAAAACAAAAAACCAACCAAACAAAAAACCCACAACCAACTAATTCCCTAATTTCTCTTTGGTTAAGAACTGTTGTTGATAAATCTATATTTTTATTTATTTGAGATGCTTGCATAGTGTGTAGTCACATAATGATTTTAGACAAGATTTGTCAAAAAATCAAATGCAATCCAGCTACAGTTTAACCTCACAGCCAGATACTAGAGATCTTTGAACTACTGTTGCAGGGTTTCACAATGACAACAACTAGAGAGGGAAATTACACGTTTCATCAGGGAGTGTTTAGGAAAATGTGATTAGGGAAGACTCAGGAGCTACTGACTTCCAGGTTCAGGGTTTTTTTACCCAGTTGGACAAAAGGCAGCTGGAACAACCCAAGGACCTCGTTTTTGTGAGTTTCAGAAGCATTAAATGTTTCACAGACATCCTAGCTACTGTAGCCTAACTGTACCCCACACAGCTACTACCATGAGATTAACTAACCCGGGCCCAGAACTGCCACGTAATATCAAAAAATGAGAGAAGCAAAATTAAAATATTGATGACAAACTATTTACTCAGTCCCTCTTTATGCTTAACAGATACAGTCAAGTAGCTTGCATTTTTAATGCATCATTATTTGAGTATCATGTGCTGTTTTACGGTGATGTTTCTACTACATATACTTTTGTTGCCATTTGTAAATTCATAGTTAAATTGATGGAGACAATGATAATTTCTTTTCCCTGTGAATAGTCAAAATACTGTTGGACTGTACCTAATGTTATTATAGACATCAAGACCACTTGTACTGAAACTATTATTGTCATAGACTAATGTTATTAAGACTACTTTAAGGTCAGCAAAAAAAAAAAAAAATGTTAGAGTGAACAGATAGGAGCCATTTTAATTTAAAATTAAAATCTATACGGGAACATATGTTCAAAATCTAGAAGTTTCCAGATCCAAACCACCTCATTCTCTAAGTTAAAGTGATCTGCACGCAGCCCTTGTTGCATGCAAAATAAACCCTGAGGAAGAATCATGAAGAAAATGCTGGCAGACCCACAGCAATAAGACCCATATAAGAAAAAAGAGATGGAACAACTTCTACAGATACATGTGCTGTTTACTGTGAAAACAACTGGTAATTTACAACACCAATGCCTCCTTCTAACACTCTGGAGACATGTCAATAGCAGAGATCCATTTTGTCTCAGGTGAAGTGCAGTCCTGAGTTAGCTGAGATGATGACTAGCAGAATTCTCTAACAAGCAAAAATGTAATTTGCAAAATCTCCTTTTAATAACCATTTGAAGAAACTGTGCATAATTTTCTACAGAAATTGTTGGAATATCTCAGCACAACACAGAGTGACAGCAACTAATCTCTAAAGAAGAGACTTTGGTTTAGAATTTGGTTCTAGATAAATGCACACAAATCATAAGGAAATGTAAAAGTTGTGCAATCACATATATGTTAAGGAACACACATAAATATTTATCCATACAACCTATGAACACATGTCTAATTCAGATGAAACAAATCAGCTGTCTGAATGTACATGGAAATGCTGACAGATCTCTACTGCAAAACATGCATTTTAAAAACAAGTTATTCCAGCTAAATTAAATATATTCGTTTTAAAGACTTACTAATATAAAAGGTTTTCATTATGTTTTTCAGTGCTTTTTATCACATTTTTCTTGGTGTGTCTTACTAATAAGACAATTCTGAGCAAAGAAATCTTTCTTAGTGCCTCCAAGCTCTTATAAAAGATAAAGCCACAAAGTTTTATTAGATCTGAGGAAAGAAAACCAGCATAGTTGAGAAATCTGTATCAACTTGAACATCAGGATAAAGTAGGTTGCTTGGAATCCTTGACTTTCAAATTAACTTTTACTAAACTACTGGCAAGAACAAATGCCTGCTTTTCTCAAAGATATAGAACTTTCATCCACCCCAAGTACAAAAATCACTGTCTGACTGCTTGGCTGCAAACTGAACTCTGCAAGATGTTAAGCACTATTACAAACACAACATTCGTTGTGTACCACAAACTTGAATCAGATACTTACAGGTAGCAGGGTTTCTCCAGGAGACTGAATATGAGATCATACAAGAATAAGAGGAAAAATGAATGTCACTGACCAGTAA
Organism: Neodrepanis coruscans; assembly: GCA_013400695.1. Lineage (NCBI taxonomy): Eukaryota > Metazoa > Chordata > Aves > Passeriformes > Philepittidae > Neodrepanis > Neodrepanis coruscans. The sequence goes on along the minus strand of VYZS01089913.1, from coordinate 10,711 downwards.
TCTCTGGTTTAAAAGGCTGGCAGAGAAAGAAATCCAGTGAGTGGGCGACAGAGAGAAACTAGAGAGGGGGAGGGGAGAGATAGATGGAATTCCAGTCTTTCTGGTCAGTTTGGCTGTAGTTTTCTCTGTACTGAAAATCCACAATAAACACTTCTTGCTTGCAAGACTGCTCCCAACTGCAGAGTCCCAAATTACAAATACTTTCAAGCTCCTTATGATAACAGCATTCAAAGATGCCTTGTAGTGTTTACATTCACCAATGCTTCTCTGTCAGCCAGCCCCAGATCTTCCTTTCCCCTTCTGCTAGTTAAGTCTGCTGGGACTAAAAACTGAACTGTTGTTATTAAGGCTTCCTCACATTCTTTCTCCCCACTTCTGCTAGTTTATTTCTTTCAGAACACACGCACTCACATACACACACACCATCCCCCACTCCCACATGCACACACACTCCACAAGTATTCAGATTTTAATTTTGTTTTCCCCATTCAGAACTGTGAGAAAGAGCAAGGGTGTAGACAAAATCCTACCAATTATGTAATACCTTGTAGAATTCAAGGTGTATCTCCAGCCCTCTGTCATGAGATTCACATCAGATTTGCATATTTGACTGGTTGATGGGATTCTAAATAAAATTTGCTACTGCACAATGGGTCATTGGTGCATTCTGAGGGGCAAACATGACAGTCCAAATCTTCAGAGCATAGAGGCTGTATTACAAAGTCAGAATACAGGGACAGGTTATCTATCCTATGCCCATTTCATCACAGGAAATAAAAGAGTATTTAAGCATGGGGGACAAAAAGATTTTCAGCCCAGCCACAGGACATTGTGACAAGGGCAAACAGGACAGCATGGGGAGAAGCTATCCCCAGGTTACCTGTGTAAACAGGGACCAAATCCAGTGCAACTGTAGCATGTTGTGTCCTCTTGCCTCTCTTTGAACAAGCAGGCTGACTTGGACTCTCATATGGAAACAAAACTGAAGTCTGTAGTAAGAAAGAAAAAAACTGGCAGAAAGAAAAGAACTGGCAGATGTTCCTGTGATATGACTTAAAGACAGATGAAGAAAACAGATGGCTGTTAAAAATGAAAATTAACTCAAAAGTATAATTTGTAATATGATACAGTCTGGCCTATATTTGTTTAGGAGAAAACACTAGGCAAAAAAAAAAAAATTCCTTGACGTACATCATTAATACTAGAGTGGTATACTGTCCTGGATTTCATACTGCACATTTTATCACATTTCAGAAAAGATTGGAATGTGTATCTATCCCCTCTGAGTTGTGTAGATGGCTGTGGGTTAGCCTGTGAGTTTGTAATCCTGCTTGCTAGAACATAGCTCCTAATTCACTGTGATGAATAACCTTTTTGTATCATACAGTGATCTGGTTAAAATCATCAGCATAACTGTCCTAAGATGCTGATTAGAAAAGTGGTAGCTTATTTTCAAGTATAAAGACTGTGACCCATTAATCAATAACATAATGGCAGAAGCTCTTTTCGAACAAGTTAAATTACTCCAGTAATGAACTTGGCATCTCATTTCTTATTGTACGCTTTAACTACAATTAATTTTTGCAATCTGCCAAGTCACATTAGCCAAAATCATCACAGCTTTTCTTGAGAAATGGCAGACCTCAGCCACTCCTCAAAGGACTTCAGTTCCAGTCCCTTCACCATGCTCATTGCCCATCTTTGCACAAGCTCCAGTACCTCAACATCCTTTTTAAACTGAGGAGTCCAGAAATGGACACAGTACTTGAGGTGTGGCCTAACCAATGCCAAGCACAGCTCAAGACACTGCCCTGCTCCTGCTGGCCACACTATTTCCAATACAGGCCAGGATGCCATTGGCCTTCTTGGCCACCTAGGCACACTGCTAGCTGAATTCAGTTTCCTGTCAAATAATCCCCTCAGGTCCCTTTCTGCCTGGCTGCTCTCCATCCCCTCTGTCCCCAGCCTGTAGCACTGCAGGGAGGTAGTTGTGGCCAAGGTGCAGGACCTAGCACACAGTCTTGTTGAACCTCATGCCATTGGATTTCGCCCACCTATTCAGACTGTCCAGGTCCCTCTGCAGAGCCCTCCTACCCTCCAGCAGACCAACACTCCCCACAACTCGGTGTCCTCTGCAAATTTGCTAATGGTGGATTCAATACCCTTATCCAGATAATCAAAAAAGACATTAAATAGGACCGGGCCTAACACTGATCCCTGGGGGACACCACTAGTGATGCAGCCAACTGGATGCAGCACTTTAATGCAGATCCCTTAACTTATAAACCATGACGTTGCAGAAAGAAGCTATGACCTAAAGTGAGCTTTTACTTGCATACACCTCCTCTAAAGTGATAGAAAGGCAAGCTCTTAAACTTCAGGGAATGAGGGACTGTCTCAGTTTGACTGTCTTGGAGATGGCAAAAGGATTAATTAACTACTACTTGGACTAGAGCTTTTTAGAGGGAATGCAACAAGATTTATTAGGTTTAAAAATAGAAGTATGGTATATATGTATGATTGGTGCCAGCCACATCTCCCTCACACCTGAGACCATGCCCCCAACCCTCTACCCCAAGAAACCCAAAAATACCCTGGACCCAGCCACCAAAAAGAACCCCCCAAAACCAAAACAGTTATTGAAAACTGTGACACCGAAAAAAGATTCAGCTGCGGAGCAAAGTGCAGGGTCCCACTGCTGCCAGGGGCTTGCCTAAGACTTGATCCCATTGGAGAGACACCAGGGAGGGCAGCTGAGGTGCAAAGGAATTCAGAGATGCTGGGACACAGAGAGAAGGCAGGAGAAAACCATCAGTTGGGCTGAGAAAGGCAAAGAGTTTTACACGGGGCAGCTGGACCGTCTCCAGTACAGTGAAACCACTTCTCTCAGGACCGCTCCAGGAGCAGAAGAGAGTGAGCCACGTACCAGTGGAAACCTTTAAAAGGCTCTGAATTCCTGCCCTGCACTGATCCCAACCTCCCAGTAAGAAGCAACTCCAAGATGTCATTCCTGTCTGCCTTCTGATGGTTATGTCATCGAAGAATGGTAACATCCATGCCAAGACACGTGGCCGGGAGTTGATGGTGAATGGCTGTGCACCTGTGCGCTGCTGACACCACCGGCACCAGGAAACACACCCGGGAGCTGCCCAGTAGTCCAAGCAAACGGGAGCGGACACATGTATGCCAGCACCACATCTGTCGCCAGGCTGCAGGTCCCCATCTCTCCGCCACCAGGACCTGGAAGTGAGCTCTGCTCGCGCATGCCGGGGCAGGCAGTGTGCAGGGAGTGCAGGGCCAGGGCCACCCCAAACTCATTCCAGGAAAGAAAAAGAACAAAAATGAAAAGGATTCAATACAGCCACCCATCACAGGTACTTCCTNCCCTTATCCAGATAATCAAAAAAGACATTAAATAGGACCGGGCCTAACACTGATCCCTGGGGGACACCACTAGTGATGCAGCCAACTGGATGCAGCACTTTAATGCAGATCCCTTAACTTATAAACCATGACGTTGCAGAAAGAAGCTATGACCTAAAGTGAGCTTTTACTTGCATACACCTCCTCTAAAGTGATAGAAAGGCAAGCTCTTAAACTTCAGGGAATGAGGGACTGTCTCAGTTTGACTGTCTTGGAGATGGCAAAAGGATTAATTAACTACTACTTGGACTAGAGCTTTTTAGAGGGAATGCAACAAGATTTATTAGGTTTAAAAATAGAAGTATGGTATATATGTATGATTGGTGCCAGCCACATCTCCCTCACACCTGAGACCATGCCCCCAACCCTCTACCCCAAGAAACCCAAAAATACCCTGGACCCAGCCACCAAAAAGAACCCCCCAAAACCAAAACAGTTATTGAAAACTGTGACACCGAAAAAAGATTCAGCTGCGGAGCAAAGTGCAGGGTCCCACTGCTGCCAGGGGCTTGCCTAAGACTTGATCCCATTGGAGAGACACCAGGGAGGGCAGCTGAGGTGCAAAGGAATTCAGAGATGCTGGGACACAGAGAGAAGGCAGGAGAAAACCATCAGTTGGGCTGAGAAAGGCAAAGAGTTTTACACGGGGCAGCTGGACCGTCTCCAGTACAGTGAAACCACTTCTCTCAGGACCGCTCCAGGAGCAGAAGAGAGTGAGCCACGTACCAGTGGAAACCTTTAAAAGGCTCTGAATTCCTGCCCTGCACTGATCCCAACCTCCCAGTAAGAAGCAACTCCAAGATGTCATTCCTGTCTGCCTTCTGATGGTTATGTCATCGAAGAATGGTAACATCCATGCCAAGACACGTGGCCGGGAGTTGATGGTGAATGGCTGTGCACCTGTGCGCTGCTGACACCACCGGCACCAGGAAACACACCCGGGAGCTGCCCAGTAGTCCAAGCAAACGGGAGCGGACACATGTATGCCAGCACCACATCTGTCGCCAGGCTGCAGGTCCCCATCTCTCCGCCACCAGGACCTGGAAGTGAGCTCTGCTCGCGCATGCCGGGGCAGGCAGTGTGCAGGGAGTGCAGGGCCAGGGCCACCCCAAACTCATTCCAGGAAAGAAAAAGAACAAAAATGAAAAGGATTCAATACAGCCACCCATCACAGGTACTTCCTGGGCACTTAAACCATGACAGCAACATTACCCAGATCCAATCCACTGAAAACAGCCACTTACTAAATCCAAGGAAGCCTGTATTTACCCTACCGTAAAGCCTCAAACAAGAAGGAAAACTACTGTTATTTGCCTCAGGTTGCATTTAGAAGTTTAGTTTAGGCTAAGTAGCAGGTGTAATCTCTTCACAAGAACAGCTGACCTTCAACTTACTTATAACAACTAATGAACATGACAGAAACATGTCAAAATACTCACCAGGTTAAGCAAAACACTTAAAGTTAAAAATTCTGGACACTAGCTTCAATTCCAAAGCTGTACTAGAGGTTCCTGGAAAGCATTTTGTGTCACAGTTTTCCTATAAAATGAAATTTTATCACCTCAATTTTGTTAAATGCCCAATTTGAATCAAAGCTATTTGAAGTCATGGTCAGCCTTAAGAAGACAAGGTGTATATTTGCAAACCACTGAGGTTCTAAACTGGAACATATTACAGAGAAGAACAATGCTAATTTTTTCATGTATTATGGAAAATGGTTTATTTATATTTACTAAGATTGCTTCCTAAAATAATTTAGCCTTTTGATTAAAACAGTATAGCCTTTTTGCAAAAAAAAAAAACAAAACCAAAAAACAAAAAAACAACACAACAAAGGAGAGGTCTAAGTTACAACAAATAAAACTGTGGTTTTTATAAATCTGGAAATATAAATGAATGACTTTTTGAGCACAAACATAATTTCTACAAAATCTGATTTATACCTGCAAAGCCTTCTTTTCTCAAATGGTCTGTAACTGTATTCTTAGCATCTAAGATTGTTACAGAAGGCCTGGTAGAGTACGTAATTCATCTTTACAGTAAGTCCCATATGATCAAATGAAGACATATCATTTGCTTTTGTGGAGTTTCTTCTAAAATTATATGTCATATATCCTGGAAAAAACATTTCATTTGCTTTGGATAGGTTCTTTAGGAGCTTTTTCTGTATTTGTTTAAAACCATGGAATCACAGAATGGTATGTGTCAGAAGGGTCTTTCAAATGTCATCTAGTTCAATCCAATATTCACTGCAATATTAGAATCATCCATCAAGAGTGTTAAGTCTCATAAACAGTAGCTGTAATAGAGTCTGCTACAGACCACGTCCCCGTTTTCAAATTCTTGGCAATGTAAGTCTGAATTTTTTGCTGTGTGGCTCTCTTTGTTTCTCCATAAATGAAAATAGAGCACAGCTCCATAATGGAGTCCTTCAGGCAAGAGAGCTGGGAATTGTGATCCCTTATCAGGTGATCAGATAAAATAAAACAGGGTATGAGGAATAAAAATCAAGTGCATGAGTTGGTATTTTATGTAATTTTTTACAATCTCTATTTGTAATAATTGCAGCTCAACACATGTACTATATGTTTGTGGAGAGCAGTTATCTGATATTTCAGTTAAAACCAAACAAAGCATTGTGTCACAGATGATACTCCTAACTTAGCTTCATGTAATATCAAGCAATGAGTCTAAAAATTATCCACTTTATGTCCAGCTACAGTTCCAGGGAGTAAAGCTATGTATTGCAATGCAACAAACGTTAGCATTATAGTCTTTATTAATATTACACAACTTTTGAAGAAATTATTGGAGGGCAATGAGCCCCTTGCACAACTCAGCTTTAGATGAGAGAGCAGGGCCTACAGCCTGCTCTGTTCTAGTGGGAAAGCTTGCAAGGAAATATAGTTTGACCTTGGTGTAAGCAGGAGAAACTTAAACAAAGAAGAACACAAGCCAAACAGAGCCTGTATTGCTGTAAGAGAGATGTAGCCAATTAGAGTCTGTAGAAGTGTGGTCATAAGTTTAATAACCAATAGAATAAGCTTTGCATGCATATTCATATAAGTGGATTATAAATTGGAGTGTACACTGATAATAAATGAAGCTTGCTTATCAATCATATTGGTTGCTGTGGGTTTCCCTCACCATACACAATTATTCTAATGCATTAATGTCTTACAAGGAACACAGCTATCAGAAGATCAAATGCACTGTGTCACTGCCAGCTGCTTCAGTGGAAAATACATGCAGAGTATGTATAATGACAAAATTTGCGATGAAAAAGAAAAATGGTTCAACTTCTTGACTTCAGAAGGGGTACTAGACACAAATGGCTTTCTGGAAAATACAATAAGGCAGCACAAAAAGATCTGGTTTGTGTCAAGCAATCAAAAAATCATAATATTGTCTGAATGAGCACCATTTCCAGTAAAATGAGTAGCTTCATTGAAAAATCCATGCTTAATGCTATTATCTCTAATTGTAAAAACTTCAGTATTTCCCAGAATTCTTCATCTCTTGGGATAGACTCTCAGTTGTTTCAGAAGAATAGTGAATGGACATCCTCGAGGACTTGGGCATCTGGCAGCCCCTGCAGTCCTTTGTCTGAATACAACTAGAGTACATCACCACAACTGATTTTTCTTCAAATTAAACATTCTTAAGGATCACCATACATTCTGCAAATCATAAAACCATATTTTCATGGCCATGGAGTTCTTTTTGGAGATGTGAGAGAGACTAGGCACAGCCGAGTGCTCCATGCCCTCCAGAGCAGCCTCACTACAATGTGCATGACCACTGGGGTTGAGGGACTTTCTCACCATAAGAGGTGGCTTGTCCCTCACTGGATCAGGATAGTAGAAATACATAACAATTTGATACGAAGAGTAACTCAGAGTAACTGTTTTTGCGGGATATCTTCAGCAGCATTAAAAGGCATGTTTGTGTGTTCAAGCTTCATCATGTAATTTCAGTCCTAGAAATTATAATCCAGAATATTTGTACTTGTGTTTCCAGCATTAAAAAGGTGTAAATTCTTCCCATTTGTCTTCCACTTTGCTGCCATACCTTCCTCATCTGCAGTAAAATGGTAAAGGTTAGGTTTTTGAAATCTTCAAGTAAAATCGTATGAAATGGTTGACAGCAGCTAAAATGACCATCAGCATTTCTAGATTTGGAGCCTGGCAACAGTCTGGTCTGTCATCCAGGTATCATTTGAGGCTCGGAATGAACCCTTTTCCTTCCCTTCTTATTCACAGAGATTATAGACAGGTTGACCACCACTAAAGTAATCAATTTGGTACAGCTGGAGACACATTGTTAATGAAGACATTGAAGGAATGGCAGTGTTCCCCTAATAGAGGAAATAATTATACTCCAGCCTGTGAAGAGCTGGCCTGTTCTTTAAACACTTAAAAGAGATGGAAAAAACCATTTTTTTACACGTCAGAAAGCATAAGAGAGAAAGGGTAAGAACTATATGTTCAAAATATGCAGGCTAAAAAAAAAAAAAAAAAGGCAAAAAAAACCCCCCAAAAACCCCAAAAACAACCCAAAAAAAAAAAAAAAAAGGCCAAAAAAACCCCCCCAAACACCCAAAACCAACCGACAAACAAACAGAAAATAAATTAAAAAAAAAAAAAACCCAAAGATGGACTGTTGCATGCTGGCAGTCTGTTCACTTTTTGTAACAGTGCTCATGACTAGGCTTCAAAATGCATGTTCAAAATGTCTATGTTTTCCATCTTTTTCCTTAAATTCCATAGTTCTACCATTGCACCAAAATCCCCAGACCACATATCTCCATTAATGCAGTTGTGGAGTTGTTCTCATAATCAAATTAGTATCCAATTTGCTACAAACCAAAAGGTTTCTAGGTTCGTTACCTTATAGCCATTAAAATAATTGCACTCAGAAAAAGTTCCTTAGTTGTTTTAATTGAGATCCATCAAAGTGAAATTAATTAGACTATGTAGATTTTCATCCAAAGTCTTTGAAAACTGAACCTTTTGTGAGGCAGAGCCTTTATTTTGGCTTTAGACTACATACAGATTTACACTACAGCTGATACAACTGGATTTTCATCCCACTATGATTCTAGAATTTCACTGACTTTTCTTTGTTTATCTCACACTGCCACTCACTATGAAATACCTGCAGAGTTTTACGAACAATGTCATAGATTTTGTTTTGTATTCTAGAAAAATTATTTTATACTCTAGAAGGGCCAAAGCTTCTCAGAAGCATAATTAGGTGGGATTAATACATAACAGATGCCACTCCTGACCTCACGTGGGAGTTCCAGAAAACACACACTTAAAATATCGAAATAATTCTCTACTTAACCTTGCACACGCTACACACAGAATCCAGGCTGGAAACCGGGACTGCTAATCTTTGTAATGAATTTCCCTTGTCTCTGAAGTCTACATTTTTACCAACAGCAGTGCTTTAATAAGTGTGACAACATATTCTGAAACTATTGCAATTCCTAATGGTTCAGAAGGTATGCAGAACTGTTTAAAGCACAGAATAGTGCTTTAATCTGTTCTAATCCTCTAAAATGATTATTTTCTGAAGAATTTTCATATCTTGGCATCCGGCTAAGGTATAACTGTGAGGTTAGTTAAAGAGAATTGAAGAAGCCTCCTGAGATAGAGGAAGAAAAGGAAACCGACTTGTATGTTCCTTCTCAGGAGGGCTTAGAAAAATCTAGGAAGATATGTTTTAATTGTAATAACACAAGATCTGACTCTTGCTTGCAATGAATAAAATTAGCAACTGGAAAAGTGAAGTTCAGACTTCTCTAGAAAATTCCACTGTACATGTAAGTATTCCTATCATCTTTCTACTTTAACGCCAAAGCCCAGCTATAGCTCAAGCAGTATCCACTGTTGTTCCAGCAGATACAGACCTAAGGATGGGAAGTATAAAGAAAGGTGAGACAGAATACACAACATGAGAATTTTGAGAGATAGTCATAAAGAAAAAGAGTGCAGAACAAACACTACATTGGAAAAAAGAACCTGAAATTTAGGCACAGCTATGTCCTACAACTTCATCTCACACATTCTTCTTTTAGCATTTTTACTGAATAGAATAGCATGCTGTGTTAATACATGATCTGTTGAGGCTGAAATAACACTCACCCAGCCTGATACAGATGTACAAACACATAAAACTCAGCAAGAATTTTATAAGGAAATACACAAATAGTGCAATTAAGTCAGGTCATTGGAAGCAAGGAATTATTTTTTCCTCTTTCTTTGAGAATCACTCTTAGGATGACAGTAGATAAAACAAGAAGAAGGAGAAAGTTCTCAAGGAAGAACTTCTGAATGCCTGAGAAAGGGTCTGGAGTGTTTTGTGTTAATTTCATGATCTTCCATATATTAAATGAGAAATGATTAAATGCACATCACAAAACATCTGGACACATTATCAAGAACAGGGACTTTTCTAAACATTCAGCTTGTAGTCATTGTAGTTTGTGACCCTGAAAATATCTTAGTTGGTTAAAGCATGATGCTAATAACACCAGGGTTATTTGATTCATGTATAAACCATTCACTTAAGAAATCTTTGTGCATTATTTCCAACACAGAATATCCAGTGAAATTCTGTTTGTAGCCCTTTTTTAAAAAAAAAAAAAATTAAAAAAAGGCAATTTTGTCTTCTCTTCCTCTTTCACTATTTTTTTGCAAGTTTTTAATTGACTAGTTGTAGCTCCATATGAGTTTCTCCTGGAAACGCCTAGTTTTAATTCCCAGTGTCTGTTTCTTGCTTGAGCCATTCCTGAATTTTTACCTTGTAGACTAGTAAGCTATTATCTTGGTTTTCTAAACTTCTGCACCAAAATTTATATGCTTGGTTGCTTTCTCCTTAAGTTGGTTCAATATCTACAGCTAGTTCTTGCTTCTTTTTTAGTTCTTCTTTTCAAAATTTCAGCTAGACAGGGAGTCATTCAGTTTCCTCCCTTCAATGGCCAGAGGATGAGCCCAGAAAAAAAATCAAAGGAAATAAATCTTTCTTATTTAAAATATCTTTCCAACTGAGATTCTTCACAGAGTAACAGCGAATGATAGTGTGAAGTGTCTTTAGCAAGTCTATCAAAAGAGATTTTTAAATTAGCCAGACTGAATCTGCTTAAAAGAGGTACAAAAAATCTCTTGAGCAGTGTAGTGTATTGGCCAGAAACACTGGTGTTTCTAGAAAGAGCTGGCATGTTCATGAAGTGAATGAGTGACAAAAAAAGTTATCCCATGCCGTAAGGGGGTTCTTAATA
>VYZS01089912.1:0-11322 GCA_013400695.1 Neodrepanis coruscans | reverse complement strand
GGTGTTGTGGTGCTTCCCACCCTCCACCCCCCCTTTTTCCCAATTCCCGATCCAAGGAGGAGGAGACAGGCAAAGCTGTTTTTCCATTTTCTGCAGCCTTTCTTTTGGGAGCAAAAAGGCTGGTTTTGCCCCTCCCATCCACTGCTGAGCCTCCCGACAGCTTGAAATAACCCAGGAAATTGTGCAAAAGCTCTGGCAGGTCTGATCCCGCTTGTCTGGGGAACCCCAGGGCACCAAAGGGTGGCTTGACCTGTAGATCTTGGAGCTTTGGTCTCTTGGGGTCTCTAGAAGACCAGGAAAGTCACCAGGAGGAGGGACGGAGGTGTGATGGGCTTGGAGGAACGCTGTGTGCCTGTAGGTCCCAGGGAATGGCTTGGGAAGCTCCTCTCCTTCCCAGAAGATAAAAGGCTCTCAGATACCTTTTGAAACAGAATATTCACCCTTAGGGGAAAAGCAAGAGAGCAGTTTCCAGGTATTATCCCTGCCCTGCCCATCCCCTACACCTCCAAGCACTCCCCAGACTTCAAGATTTAAATCGAAGCTCATCACTGGCACATCCTGAGCTCCCGGGCCTCCCTTCACACCACCTGCCACATATATTTCCATTTTCCTTGCAAACAACTCCCAGAGTCCCAGGGAACTGCGTAGGCTCCAAAACTGCACCGAGGTGCCTGGTCCCCAAAGTGCACGAATTTCTTTAGCAGCTCTTCCCATCCCAGCAGCACATTCCCAGGCTCAGGGTGCATGTGTGGTGCATGGAAAAGGTGGAAATCCACAGGAGCTCCTGCTGACTCAGCATCTGCTGGCACGAGAGGGCAGGATAAACCCTGTCAAATAAAGGATAAGGTGGGTTTGAGGTCACATCCAAGGGGAACATCTCAGGAGTGGCTAACAGGGAGCTAACATAGAATATCTGGAGTTGTCTCACTGCCCAGGTAAGGAGTTTGCACTGAGTACATCCCACATCCATGATCATCAGGGAAGCAGACTCCCAGTTATTTAATTTAGGCTCAGAGCATGGCATCAGAGGTGCTTCCATTACATTGCAGTCACAGCTGCCTTTCTATATAAAACCCCTCATTTTTCTATATAAAAAAACCTCATGCTTTTCTCTGCTCTGTGTTTTTCTAAGAATGATTAAAACTCTACAGCCCTGATCTTAACAGGAGGGTTTAGATCAGCTCCAAACACAACAAGCACAGGTTTACTCCATTCCTTTATCAACAGCCACTCCAATAAACAATGAAAATTGGAAATGATGACTCCAAGTGGGTCAGGCAGCGGAGTCCTTTCATTAGGGAAAACCTCATGCAGCTGGCAGGCTCAGGAGCAAGGTAATTTGTGGTCTAAACACAAGGAAAACTCAGGCCGCCCAGGTCAGGCCTAATCCTGCAGGCATAGGATGTGATGAGCTCCTGGGACCTGCAGGTCTGCCCTGAAATCCCTTCACTGAGAGACTGAATTCCTTAAAAAATCTAAATATTGGGGTGCAGGATAATAATCTGACCCTCCCCCCCAGAGGTGTTGTGCCCACAGGACTAGATCCAGCTGTGTCCCAGACACCCCAAAGTTGCACAGTGAGGAGCATAATGGAAATACTGGATTAGGGACAAAAAGGGCCAGCCCCCAAAATAGGATTGATTCCATAGATTCCTTAGAAGACAATCATTAAATGATGCTGAACAGAAGAAATGCAGGGATTTGGGTGGAATTTGGGAGTGAAAATGGCTCAGCCCTGCTTTGCCGTGAGGGGAAAAAGGGGGATCTGACAAAACACTGAAAGAAGGGGTATTTGAAGGGCAGCAAACTGGGAGGTGCTGGTTGGTGAAGGAGCCCCCAAACTGCTCAGTTCATCTCCCGTTTGTTCTGGTGGGAAGCAAAAATGCAACGGGATGGAGGAGCAGGCTCTGCTCTTCCCAAATCTTTCCAGCTGATGTCCCTGGTGTTTATCCCAGAACCTCTGGGCTGATTTTCAGGATCACACCATTGGATGGGATGAGGCCACTGAGCTTTGCTCTCCCTGGGGACACTGATCTCCATCGGGCTCTGAAAGAAGGAGCCAGGCTGAACCTTCCCCCAGCTCACACCAACCTGCCAGAGCAGTTTTGGTTGCTGGCTGGTGCCTCAGTTTCTCCTCCAAAAAGCAAATGTTAATACTTGGAGTGGCCACCTTGTCACCTCCCCACTAAGCAGGACCTTCCTCCGTGGACAGGAAGGATTCACACGTAGCCAGGCTGGATTTTGTCTGCCCCAACCAAATCCTCCTCTTTGTTGCTTAGCTCCCCACAGCACAGAACCCCTAAAAATACAGGGTGCCAATGGGATCTTTGCATCCCAGAGGGATCCAGCCACTGCCAGCTGGGAAGAGGCTCTGCCCCAGGGAGATGCCCAGCCTGAGCATCTCCAGCATTTTGTATTTGTTTCACAGCTTCTAATTTCGAGATCTCAACTGCAGACGTTGCTCTTCAGATTTGGAGAGGGACAAAAACGGAAGGAAAAAGGTTAAAGCAGCTCCGTGAGTCACCCCAAGGCATGACCTGCTGTTGATTTAGAAACCTACCTCGGCTGTAAATAAGCTGCTCCAAAGTGTTTAACCTTTTGTATCCTGGCCAGAAAAACTAGGAAATGAGAACAAAACATCCCTCCTGAGCCACAGAAGCAACAAATCTGGAAAAGCCTGTGGAAGGGTTAGGGCTGAGAATAAAGTGACCCAAAACAAGTGACCTAAAGAAGGGGGAAAAAAAATAAAAAGAAGGTATTAGTAGGGTAGATAATGAAGAGAGCAGGATGTGCTGCTCTCCAGGATCTGCTCCTGGCAGCAAAGCAAAGCAGAGAGAGGCTGTGCAATGGAAAAATAAAGTGCAGCTCATACCAATAGCAAGACTCCAGTTCAACAGGCAGCAGCCCCCACTGGGTGCACCCAGACACTCCTTAAAGCTGCATGATAATCCCAAATTCTTTATCCACAGGCAGGTTGGGTGTTGCTTTTTAGGGCTGAAGGCCTCAGGTTGAAGGTATAGCTGTGGGGAAGAGCTCAGAGCAGAACTGCCAGCAGGAGCATTCCCAGGAGAAGGAGCTTTACTACAAGTCTTACCATGGATAAGTGTGGAGGACACTCTGGAGAGGGCTGGCACTGCAGGATTGTGCATGGAAAAACAGCTCTGGGAGCCCCTGTGAATTTTGGAAGGCAGCTGAACCACTCAACCATCCAACCCCCTTCCCCACCCCCCCTTAAAGGTCTCGTTGAATCATCTTTTTGTCTTCAAAGCCGAGGGTGTAGCAGCGGAAGGAGAGCTTTCCCTGGGATTTGAGGCACTGAGTGGGAGTTTAGAGAAAGGGCAGCATCTGCTGATCCCAGGGTACCACCAGGAGAATTCTGCACAAGGATGTCCAGGAGTTCACTTGGACCCAAGCCATCCTGAGGGCTCTGCTTGGACCAGAAACATGCAGAGTGACCAGGGGAGCCAAGGGGGGCTTTGGAGTCCCAACAACTGCCAGGATTGCAAGGAAAACCTGCTGAGCAAGCAGAACTCAGGCTTGCCTTAAATATTTAGGCTTGCTTTAAATCAACAGTTCACAAACCATCAGAGGTTTCGTAGAGATGGGGATGCTTTAAAAAAAAACCACATTTAAATAAAAACATTTTAAAAAACCAAACCACCATTGTGGACAGCACACACATGCAAAATGCAGGCCACAGGGAGCTGATGGATAATTCAGACCCAAACACCTCTTTAAGGAATCTCCCCCCTCACTCCCAGGCAGTTTCCAGCCCCTCCCACACCAGGCATGAACTAAAACAGGATTGAACTCGAAGTTCCTCCTTTTTCACCTAAAATTCAAATGCCAGAAGCTTAACCTACAAAAAATACTGCATTAATCGATTTAATGAGACATGACATCAAAACTGTGTGTGAGGAGGAGTCTTTAAAAGTGTGATCAGTGATATTTTAGGGAGCGGCCCAAAACTGGGAGAAGACACAGCACAAAGCTCAGGGAATCTGATCCAAGAGCTGGGATCATCACCCCAGCAGAGAAAAGTGATGGAGCACAGAACAGAGAGAACAGGGAGATGAGGGGGAGGAAGCAGGAGAAGGAGCCCAGGAGACCAAGAGCAGAGGAAGCAAAGGGCCTTGGAGACTGGGGAATGAGCAGCCTGGGCTGGGATTTATCCCAAAGCCTGGCCAGGCACCAGGGTAACGTGAGGAGCCTGTTCACAGAGGGAATTCCTGCTTTGCTGGGCAGATCACAGAGCTCTGCATCCCACAGAGGATGCGGGAACGATGCCTGGGATGAAGGGGAGCATCAGGGTCGAGACAGAGACAGGCTGGAAGCAGAAACTCCCAGGGACAAGCAACACCCTTTCACACTACACATCCCTCCCGGGATACTAAAAACAGGGAAGGAGCAGAGATGTAAACTAGTTGTAGGGTACTGGGAAGATTTCCCCACTTTCCTTCCCATCCTGGTCCCAACCTTAAGCCAAAGTTGAACTGAAGCAGCCCAGGGTGATGGTTTTCACAGCTCTCCAGGGACCCAGAGGGGGCCAGGATGCTTTGTTTGATCCTGACTAACGAGATTCAACACCACTGGGATGAAGCACCATGAAACTATTTCAGCCTCCCTGTGTGTCAGTGCCCACTTCCCACCACAGCATCACACTGCACTTGGCTTCCAAAGGCCAATACCACCTTCCTCTGACCTGTTTTTAAGGAAGTGACAGGGTGTGATGAGCAGATTGGAACCAAAGATACTCAGGGCTCTTTCAGAGATGAGATTATTTTTTTGTTTGAAAGACACCAAGTTTTCTTGATCCTTTTGAGAACTCCAGATTAAATTCACATCCAAGAGCCTTTATCATTTAGTTTCTCTTGGGAAAACTTAAATCTACAAAATACAAGACCACCATAAGCAGGGATAAAGCAACACTATCACATTCCTGGACAGGCAGGGAGTCCCCAAAACGAAGCATCTCATCCCAGCCCATGCACAGATGAGGATATTTGCAGACATGGAAAAGTGGTGCACACCACCAATTCCTGCAGTCAGAGCCTGGCAAAGCTCCTCTGGAAGGAATAAACTCAGTTCCTTTCATGGATCTTTAAGGTCCCTTCTGAGCCAAACCATTCTATGATTAGTGGAGCATAGATGGAAATAGTTTGGATGTTCAATACTGAGAAAGTCCAAGAGCCTCATCCCCTGGATTTAGGACCATCCCAAAACCAGAGACGAGACAGCCAAGTGAAGTGATGGGAGCAGAGTAAGGATATCCCTGGAAGGAGAAGCAATGCCAGCAGTTGTTCTGGAGCTGCAGTGACTTCTGCCAGCTTCCTTGTTCCAGCCCTACCCAGTTTGGGAGCAGCTAGCAAACACTTGGAAGGGAAGGAAGAAAGTATTTAATAAGTCCCAAATCATTTTTGAAAGATTCATTAGCTATTATTTCAGCTGTGTGACCTCCTGAAGGGGATTTCTGGAGGGCCACATTATGCAGTCAACTGAAAATATAAATAAGGATGGAAAGGGCAGGGATCACGTTGTTCAGCCAAACCGTGTGGGATGTCAGGTTGAGTTTCCTGTTGGGTGCATCCCTGTACTTCTAGAGGGGGAGTGTGGGCCAACATTTGCATCTCTCCTTCCAACTTAAGGAAAATTTTGTGCCAGGAGAACAAGCCAATCTCTTGGAGTCCTTCTCCTCAAGTTTCATTTCATTCACTCATTTATTGATGTTGATTTAAATAAATAGTGATTTTAGGGAGCCTTTAATTTGAGGAACTGCTGATTTTGTGGAGCCTTCAATCTGAGGAATTGCTGGTCCTTAGAAACCCCTTTACCTTTCAGATGAGGGTATAGGAAAAACACATCTAACAGAGCATTTCTCAAAAACTGAGGGTCAGGAGGAAGAGGAGCCTCTCTCCAAACCCAGAATCTCTTTGGATCCCAGGGGGATCCCTCTGGTTGTGCTCCCTAATGGATGAGCATTCCATGTGTGTCTGTACATGCACACTAATATTTATTGAATTAGTTGGTTTACAGATGTCCATAGATACAGAACTTCCCCATCCCTGGAAGTGTCCAAGGCCAGGGATATGAACATCCAAGGACATGGCTCGGAGCAAGCTGGGATAGTGGAAGGTGCCCTTGCCTATTGTAGGGGGTTGGATTAGATGCCCTTCAAAAGTCCCTTCCAACCCAAACCAAACAAAACCATCAAACAAAAGCATTTTTTATCTCATAAAAAGCACATAAAGGAGTGAACAGGTTTTCAATGGAGTCACTGCAGACACCCCACACACCTCCATCCCCATGTTTAATTCAATTAATTAAATATCCCAGATGATCTGGGTGTTGTGTGCAGAAGCATCCACACGCTTCCCTAGACAGGACAGACCAAGACTTCTCCCTATACCTTCCCTGAATTCACTCTGATCCCCTAATTAAATCTTCATTTCAATCCATATTGCAACACCCAAACATCTCAAATGCAGATTTAACCTGGGGAATACAAAACTTAAGGAAAGATTTTGCTCTACTGCAAACATAACCCATGTGTAAAACTCAGCTGGACAGAGCAGAAAAGCTGTTCAGCATCAATCAGACCTTCCCATCACCCCTGGAAACATTCCAGGCCAGGCTGGATGGGGCTTTGAGCAACCCGGTCTAGTGGAAGGGGTTGGATTGAGGTGAATTTTAACGTCCCTTCCCAGCCAAACCATTCTGGGATTAATCGCAAACCCAAGCGGAGAATCCCAGCAGCAACTTCGGAGTGTTTGAGATTCCCAGGAGCAGCAGCTCAGCTCAGATCTGCCCATGACATTCCAGAAGGAACAGCACTCCCAAAGCCAAAGCACAGAGCCTTTGTTTTGAACAGAGAGAGCTCCTCTAACTGCCCCCTCCCCCAGGAAGGGAATTGCATCAGTCCCAGTAACTCAGGTTATTGTCTCAGTGGGAACCTCGCAGAGCTCGGCTCAAAGGTTCAAACAAGTCCAGCTTACAGCTGGCAAACCTAAACAAGCTCGGCCAGCTGGTGCAGAGCTGAGTCATCCCCACTCATCTGCTTGGAAACAGCCATTTAACCCATTCATTTAATCCCTGAAACCCCCAAAAACCTGACAACTGCAGAGGAGAAAACACACATCTGCCTTTTGCAGGATGACAGAGCCGTGCAAAGCGATTTTCCAGAGATTTTTTTCCAGGCGGCCGTGTGCGTGCTGCACACAAATCATGATCCTGGGAGTCACTTGCTGGGCTATTGTGATTCAGCTGAATCCCACCGAAGCCAGAACACATTTGGACATGAGGCATGTGATTAAACACTCCACTAAAAAGAGATAATCAAAGGACACACTGACTTATCTGCTCCTTGAGCAGACATTCCATGCTGGCGTGTCTCTTTCTTCAAGAGTTTGAGCTTGCTGGAGTGAAACTCTTCATTCCCCTTCAAAAAACAGCAGCAAGGGAGTGATCAACTTAGTTTTACCTCTTGTGAAGCCATAAAGTCCAGAAGTGTGATGAAAAAGAGACAGAAGAGCTGTGAAGGGGATAATTTATTTACGGGAAAGTAGAGGGAGAGCAAGGTGAAAAAAAATAGGATTTAAAAAATTCTTAGTTGATCATTGCACTGGAAATCAAAAGCCTCAGGGTGTTGGTTTATGGGAGTGGAGGATCTTGGAGCAAAGCTCATCCCAGGGAGCTCCCAGCACCATCCGGGCTGGAAATGTGTTGCTAAAGAGGTTGTGAGTAAGATCTGGATCCCTCTCCCACTTCCCATGACTTGCCTGCCCTGCATCACCCATGAAAGGGTTTCAGGGAAGCCCATAAAGCAGCTGGCCAACCTCACACATTCCAAGTGATGATGGTCTGATGAGTCTCTGAAAAACAAGTGATTCACGGTTGCTCAGAGCCCCGACAGGGACTCCTGGGACACTCTGGTGTCCTCAGGAGACCACGCTCCTGAAGGAGGATGGCAACATCCAAACCCACAAAAAGAAAGATAAAATACCTCACCCATGACCAGCCCCAGGGAAGGCTCTGCTGTGCCTTCCTCTCCACCACAGCCAAATATTCCAGAACTGGAAAACAAACATCCAACCACTTGTTGCATCAGAGCCAGCCAAGACATGTCACACAGTCACAGGATCATTCAGGCTGGAAAAGACCTTAAGACCATCAAGTCCAGGCTTTGATTAGTCACTAGACCAGTGGGATACTTCCAGTTGTTTCCTGAACACTTCCAGGGATCATGACTCCACTACCTCCCTTGGCAGCCCATGAAGCAATTCCTCCTGATGTCTGGCCTGAGCATCCTCTGATGCAGCTTGAGGCGTGTTCTCTCTTGCCCTGAATGCAGTGTCAAACCAAGAGCCTTCTGGAAAGTCAAATTCTCTTCTACAGAAAGCACCCCTGGGAAGCAGATGCAGCCTTGGGAAGAGGATGGCAAGGAGAGAAAAACAGGAAGGAAAGGAGGTGAATATTTCAAAGACTTGGGCTACTCTTGCCGTAAAAACAAAATCAGAGCAGCTTTATTGACTGCAGTGGAGTGAAGCTGGGTTATTCCAAGTGAGAATTCAGCCCCTTGGCTTCCATGGAGCTGTGCTGATTAATCCCAGATGGAAACCTGGCCTGGTACAATACTTTCTGAAAGTCTGAAGTTCCTCAGAGCCTGGGGGGTTATGGAAAACCACAGGGAACAAGGATGGGTTGGGATCATTCTTCAAACACTGCAGGGATAATGCTGAAGTAACATCCTTTCCCCTACAAACACCTAGGAAAGTCACTAGGGATGACAGTCCAGAATCTGGGCATAGTGACATGGTGGGCAAGGAGATGAGGAATCCAGGGAATTCTTCACACTACAGGGCTTTTTGTGATGTCCTATAAAGATCCAGGAGTGTAAAACCAGTGTTAAATCCACCCCGCCTCAGGGAAGCTGCCCCAGCATCTCTTTGCCGCTTTTGAAGAGCTCCATGCAGCAATGGCAAAACTTTCCTTCCTGTTCTAAATGCCAAAAAAGGGTCTTTTTCCATCAATCCTCCCCAAGGTTTACTCAGGGCAGGCAGGATTTTGCTTCCCACAGTTACAGGTACGAGTGCCATCCTTTTTTGCAGGGAATAAATCCACCGAAAACTAGAATCCCTGTCTCCCTCTCATGCCAATCATGCAGAAGGATTATTCCTGGCTGCAGGACACCAGTGTCTCTTCCCAAATCTGCATCCTGCAGGTCAAGGGCTGGGTGTTGCGTGCAGAGGAGACACGGCATCTCCACCGGGAAGAAATCCCTAAGCTTGCACTTCCCTGGCTCCACCCCGGCCTTCCAAGCGTTTCTGAGGTCCAGCATCTGGAATGTGATGTAATCTGAGGATTGATGGGCAGCAGCAGCACACATCCAGCTGTGCACATCTGGCCCCCAGGTGTTTCAGCTGCTCTGTGGAACATGGAAAAACCCTCTATGTTTGGGAGGCAATTGTACCTGTCCCAGGGATTGTTCACAGAAACCCTCAGAATTCCGTGGATTTTATGGCTCTGCTTTTTAGTGGGTGGCCCTGAGATTTTTTGGGGACTTCTAAAAAAATTATTATCTTATTTAAAGCAAGGACTTTAAACCATAACTGCTGTTAAATACAGAGGGGTTGTGAATGGCACTGAGTGAGTCAAACTGCAGCTGCACCCAGGAAAACCAGGAGAGCACTAGGAGACTTCTGGCAGAGCAGGCCAGAGTGAGAGAGTTTCCTTGGAAAAGGAAGAAAGCCATGTATTTATATATATTTATTTTATATTTATTTATATATATTTATTTTTAGAGTTTTTCCTAGAATTTGCATTATTTTGGCAGGAACACAGAGAGGGAGGAGAAGAGGTTTCCCTTTGGCCCGTGCTATCTGTTCTTCTCCAAGCAGTGTTTTCATAGTTCCTATCTCAGTCGTGTTTATCCCTGAGGAGCCAGACAGGACCCACAGATACATTTCACATCCCAAAATAAATTCCCCCTCATCTTGCAAGTCCTGTTTGTTCAGGGTGGGTTCTGAATGAGGCTGTTTCCACGAGCATCCCGGTAGAAGTGGCATATCTGTGCCCTGATTCCTGTGTGACCTATTCCTAATTCTTTGGCATCATTTTGGGAGTGTGTTTCAGTTAGTGCCTTCCAGGAATGCTGCTGGAGCCCATAATGATCCAAGAATCCCAGAGGATGGAGGGCTCAGGAGGCAGAGGAAGCTGTGATTTGAGTGCCCTCACCAGCCTCCGAGCCACCCTTTTGGGCCACCCTTGTGCTCGTGTCCCATAGATTTCCCTTGAGCTGCCCAAGGACATCTTATTCCCTGCCTTTTTTACTGCTCCCTGATGCTTTATTCCACACCTTTCTGCTCTGTTTGGCTCGGGGCAGGGAGATGAGCCAAAGAAAACAGTGCTGAGCTATTTTAGCCTGGAAAGCTGGTGGGGGCCGCCTCCCTCCTGTCCGTCCTTGCCCCCATCCGCTGGTTTTCCCTGTGCCCTCACCCTTCCATGGCTCAGGAGATGCTGGTGGTTGTTGCTTTGAGCCACCCACGAGGCAGCCGGGCAGAGCTGAGGACGGAGCTTCCGTGGTCCTTCCAAACAGCTCCGCTTTTTCCTGCTCCAACTGTTCATTAACAGCTTCCGCCTCTCGGCAATTCCAGTGATGTGCTGCCAAGGTTTTAACAAGGGGCTCCCGCAAACCTACTCTTCCTCCTCCAGCTGCCCCAGCCCCTCTGCCCGGCTCAGGCTGTGGAGGAGTGTTGGGATGGGGGAATTGTGCCTTTGGAGGGGGGGAGACTTCCTGTCTAAAGCTTTTTTTTTTCCCTAGTTTAAAACTGGTTTTATATTTGTTTTAATTGTCTGGCAAGGGCGGGACACAGCACCTTGGAGCAAACATTCCTGACTGCCCAGGGGTTGCTGCAGGGAGGAAGGACATAAGACAGAAACTCTGAGCATCCCAACAGCAAAATCCTTCCTTGGTCAGCATTCCCTTCTCTTCTCAATCACGAGCACAGCTCTAGGCAATGGATTTTAGTTGGGCTACAAGGTGGAATTGGCTTTTTCTGGGTCCCAGAGGATAAGTTTTCCCATGGGAAGTTGTTGACAGGTCCCTGGGTGTGATGGAAGCCCCCTTGGCTTTCTTCCCTTGATGGGCACAGGTGGCTGTGCTGATTCCTGTCAGAAGGGAGCTGGATTCCCAGAGGAGCATCCATCCATCCACCCATCCATCCACCCATCCATCCATCCACCCATCCATCCATCCATCCATCCATCCATCCATCCATCCATCCATCCAAGGCCAGCTTGGAACTGGCTTGGAGCAGCCTGGGATAG
>VYZS01089910.1:35131-45522 GCA_013400695.1 Neodrepanis coruscans | reverse complement strand
CTCTTTTAGATGTACTTGCACAGATTTGCAAGCACAGCATCTCATAAAACTTGCTCTAACCTGTGTATAGGGACTTTTAGGCAGTGAAGAATATAATTTAATTCCCTTTGAGACTTCTTTAGGAGGAATTGGCAGCCCATCTTGCTTTGGAAAGATATTTGGCTTGACAGTATATTGACTTTATAGTCTTTCTTCCTCACTCACTTCCAGTGAGGCACATTCACTGCTGAATACTCAATGTAATGACAATTCTTAAGGTACCAGAATGAGTTCCCCAAAAAAGATATTTTCATTTTGCAATAAAGTCAATTTGTTTCCTTTAAAACATTTCAGTGAACATAAGCCAATTAATCTTTTTCTCTAAATGAAACATGTACATGGAATTAATTTGTTAAAGAGAAATACTTTCTTATTTAACTTTACAATATACTCCTGTATCTTGATAATATACAAGGCAATAATCTCAATAGGTCAAAAAATGTGTGCAAAATTGCATCTATCGTGCAGAAAACCTTTCTGTATAATGTATATGATACCTTAGAGCATTGAAGCAAATCTTATTTAAATTTGCTTAAATTCCAGTGTGATGGACTTAAATGCTGTTGATGGCTTAAACTAGAGAAAGCCCCTCAAACTGCAAGGAAGCAACTGTCTGTCTGCTAAGCACCCCTCTTCCTCAGTATGTTTCCTGACTGGAATTTGGACTGTGAAATAGAACTTGAGATGAGACTATTGTCTAGTCACTGCAAGAAATAAACAAGACTTGGGTGGTGGAGGAGAAGGGTTCTGGGTGTGTGACGGTGAAATCTCTACACACCAGTCAGAGTAAATCAATCTGGTCTGGGAAAATCATGTACACATGGGACATTCATATGACAGGCAGCTGAGAAAGGAGTCATAAACCACTAAAGACACACAAGGTGCTCAGCATCCCCCCTCCCCCCCAATTCATTCCTGAGGCCTTCCACCACCAGAGGACTGCACCTGATCCAAGTGAGGCAACAAATCCAGAGCGTGTTGCAAGAGACTGCAAACCTTCCCCCTGCCAGGGGAGGTGCCTGGCATCTCCTGAATGTATATTAATTCACTGGACTTTATGTCTTATGGGACCCTCACCACTAAGACCAGGAGAAGACCCACGGGACACCGCTGGGTTCCACACAGTGGTGATACTTTTTCTATTAACCTCTTTCTGTCACTCTCTTTCTTTGACCCTCTCCCCTCCCCCCTCTCACTTTTCCTATTTCTGTCTATTGTTGTCTCTCTGCCGCACATTCACTGCTAAATAAAATCCATACTATTGAACTTTGGCATATGGTCTCATAACTCTTAATTTGGGCAGAGTAATTTCTAATGATTTCAGTAACTGGATCATAACATCCAGCACTCTGCCTTTTAGAATCAGGTTTAGTTAGCTTAAATGTATTCCATCTAAAAGACAGACTCATAAATGTGAAAAGATCCTTTTTTTGATGCATTGTATCACTTTTAAAAACTTAGTTCAAAGGTAGATACCTAAAATTGGTGCTTATCTCTATTGATTCTTGAAGGTATTTAATTATTCAATAGGAAACCTTTCTGGACAGCAGTATGTCTGCCCCTGGCAGAAGCACTGAGGAGAAGAAAGAGTCGGGAGAGTCTTGCTTTGTATTGGTTATTCACATTAGAAACATAGAATATCTCAGGTTAGAAGGGACCCATAAGAATCATTGATACAACTCCTACCTCCTCACAAGTCTACCTAAAACTAAACCACATGACTGAGAGTGTCGTCCAGACGCTTAAACTTGGTGATCCAAGATTTGCTTTTCCTGGGTGAACTGCATGACTCCATAGCTACAGAGATGTTTTGAGCAGGGTTTAACAGCTTGTAAAATACACACCGAAGGTCATTCCTTTTCCCTGCTTTCCCACTGCTGCACAGAGCCTGATAGCTACAGAGTTCTCTTGGAAGGTGGAAATGTAATGTTTGTATCTCAGGAAGGATGCTTACTGTCTATCTCCAAGCTCATGGAATTTTTTAACATTTTGTGAATCTTTCATGTCTGCTGCATCTAGTAGTTTGTACATGCAAACAACCATGACCCATAGTGGCTTATACAACTTGATTATGTATACTTCATGAGAACTTTTGTTTCTGTTTCCTACTGCTATTGGAAAACTGTTCCAGAAACTGTCATCTGACAAGTAAGAACTTTTAATAATTCTTGTTCTGAGTTTTTTCCTTGGCACGCTCCTTTTTGCCTTTTTGTGAATTTACCTGTTAAACAACCCTTCTGTCTCTAATGTTTAACTTTGTGATGCATTTGCATAGAGCAAACATATCTCCTCTTGGCCCTTCTAAGAGATCAAGGATGCCAAATTATAGTAANATGCTTTTCTCACGAGAAGACTAGGCCATGGTGGATACTCTTTTTCACCAAAATGCTGGGTTGTGCAAATATCCATTATTTTCTAAAAATCTCCCAGCATCAAATGTTCTTTTAGGTTTCCCTGTAAAACAGACTGTCCAAACTTATGATTGTACTGGTTGTTTCCCCATTGACTTGCTCCAGATAAAGAGTGATTGTTCTTGAATGTGAATGAACAGAATTGTGAAACAGTAATTAAAAGAAAATTTTGAAACTATTTTGTGTAAAAGTCATGAATACTTACTTACCAAAAATATTTCACATAATAACTTTCTAAGATGAGTTTTCACATTGTACTGATCTATTAGTTCCGACAAATTTAACTCCCTTCTTTCATTTCCATCTCAGAGATTTTCATGCATTGTATAATTCATGTAACGCAAGTTTTGTGTATAACCTTGCGTTTTCATGTTACTTGTTTTCACCATGATTCCATTCCTAATGTTCTTAGGATGTTCCATGGAGATTCTTCTTTTTGATGTCTTCTGAGATCTACCTCAATACAATTTAAGAGGTGCAATTTCAAATAGGACAAAGTGAAATCTGCATTAAACTATGATGGATCCATGTTGTCATTGTGTTATTCCACTTCTGAGTAACTCCATGGAGTCCAATTGAATCAGGGATGTGGACATTTAGATTAGCACATGAAGTAGACTGAAATCATGAGATTCTGTATTTTTGCATAATTACGGTCTAAGAGGGTTTTTTTGAGCTTAGGTATAGCATATTTAACTTAAAGAATAATTTCTGTTGATTTAGTCTGGAGTTGGCACAAAATAAAGGTCCTGTAATAACTATTTGTAACTTTGTCAAAGATATTTATCAGTTTAAAATAATTTAATGGAAGTCAGGGAGCTGGTTAGACTATTCTCTAAATTAAATACAATATATACTGAGAAGAGAAAGCTTGTGACATTATGAAAAGTTCCCTATTTGCAATGATGATTTTGAGAAAGATGGTTTGAGTAGGAGATTAGAAGAAATGACTAACTTTGGTGCTTATAAAAGAACATGCAATTGGTTAATCAAAGAGCAATGTAAAAAATTAATTGCAATTAGAGTTCTCTGAAACTATACTACAGAAAAATAAAATATTTCAACAAGGTAACAATGGTCTGTCATGGAATTTTAACAAGGCTCTCAGGATTTAAAAATGTCAGGCCATTCTACAATTTTGCTGAGATCCCCAAATTGCCTAGAATCCTAAGAATCCACTGAGCAGGTTCAGATGGAGTCTAGGGGAAGAGGGTCTTATTTTTCTCAGATACCAAGACATTTTTTGGTGAGAAGTCTCCTGATGTACATGCAGCAATACAATCAGGTAACATAGGTCAAATTTGCTATCTGTTCTTACTCTCTCTTGCTGTCAGAGAACAAGTTAATTCTCCTGCCAGTGTATTTCTTCTGGAAGCAGGGAGGGCCAACCGTGTCCTGAGGTTTTTCAGGCACAGCATCACCAGCCTGCTGATGGAGGCAATTGTCCTGCTCTGTGTGCTGGCATGGCCTCATGTCTATTGCTGGGTGTAGTTTTGGGTGCCTTAATATAATTTTGTATAAGATTCCCAAGCAGCAGAGAAGATGACTCTGGAAATATGCTGCTGTTTGGATAACATACAAAGAAAGCTCCGACTCCAGAAGCACAGAATACCAGCACCTGCTGTGCAACGAGACTGGATTTTCAGTAATGTCATAGACTTAGGTAGAGGAACTAGGGCTTCATGAGTCAAGGAGATGCAGGTATTCTCTGTGGTGAGGGTCACAACAGAATTAGGAAGGTAAGACAGAAGAACAGAAACAACATAAGAGAAATCACTGCAATATGATCCTTCCAATATATATAAATAAAATCAGTTCAAGAAAGATGATTTTTAGAGTAAGTTTGTCAGAAACTTCCATGTCAAAATTTCACAGAAAAAAGAGTAGTATTATATAACCAATTAAAATCTACTTTTGGTTGCTTGCATTAAAATAATTGTACATTTCTGTACCTACATCCTCTATAAGGAGTGAGTCTGTAGATATTAGAATTCCATATTATTGACAGGAACTATCAAGGACTCTAGGAAAAGAGTTCAGCAGTAAATATGACTTGAAGATAAAAATTCAAACTGATAATATCTGAGATACCTCTCTCATAGGACAATGGGTAAACTTACTTATCATGGGTAAACATACTTATCATTGTAAACTTACTTATCATATCATCTGTATGTATCATAATATTCTGTCGTGGTTTTACCACTAAAAAACGTGATACTGACAGGAGATGTCCAAGAGAAGCCACATACACCCAAAAAGAAAAACACACAAATAACACAGTTTATTTCACACACACAGAAAACTGACAATAAAGTGCAAAAACCAGACAAATTAAGCTTTCCCAGGGCCCGTGTTGAGATGGGAATGCTCTGGAATAGTGCTGGTCTCTCTCTTGGGGCTCTGGAAGAGACACTGGGATAATTAGAGAAGGCCCGCGACCAACCTGAAGACCTACAGCAGCATGAGCGTCCGCTCAGCTTTCTGAAGAAAAACACTCAGACAGTTAGAAANGCGCCCACGCCCGCACCCAGCGGGGAATGGGGGAAGGGGTGTGTGTGGGGAAACGGTTTTATTTTCTAACCCACAACATATTCTCTCTCCAAAAAAGATTACTTTGTGGATATCAGAAGTGAAAGCCTGATCCTACCAACACTGGTGACAAAATACTGCTTGGCTTCCAAGGAACAAAAGTATTGTGTGTGTCATCCTGATCCAGATCATGGAATCACAGGATGATATTACACTGTCCTACAATTGAATAATGCTGTAATAATAATCCTTGTAATAATTACATAATTTCCTATAGTTAAATGTTATGGTGTATTTTTAAAAATATATACTTATATATCTATCTATATGTGTCTATATATATATATCACAGAATCACAGAATATGCTGAGTTGGAAGGGACCCACAAGAATCACTGAATCCAACTCCTGGCCCTACACAGGACCATCCCCAAGAGTCACACCATGTGCCTGAGAGTATCATCCAAACACTTGAATTCTGCCAGGTTTGGTGCTGTGACCACTTTCCTGGGGAGCCTGTTCTAATATCCAGCCATCTTCTGGGTGAAGAACCCTTTTCTAATATCCAACCTAAATCTCCCCTGACGTAACTTCAGGCCATTCCCTTGGGTTCTGTCACTGTTTACCACAGAGAGGAGATCAGTACCTGCTGCTCGTCTTCCCTTCATGAGGGACTAATTAATGTATATATATATTGTTAATTGTTACTGTTAATTGCTATAATTAATATTTATAAACTACTATTACAATTTCCTACTCACTGTATTTATATTATTCATGGTTCAATGATCAGAATAATATATATTATTGCAACTATTTATTCCTTACCAAACAGTTTTGGAAAACACCATAAATCAACCTTTCTTCATGAACTCTTTTCCAAGCTGAAAAATTGTAGTTTGTTTATTCTCTACTCTTACAGAAGGGTTCCAAATCCTTGACCGTCCAGGGTGTCCATGCCTTTTCCTACATATACTTTCTGCTATGGTAGGGCCAACACTGTACATATTGTTCAAGGAAGGGGCACACTCTGTTTTCACATGTTGGCATTGTTCTTATTTTTTTTTTTTCTCTCTTAATGCACATGCGTGTTTTTGTTTGTTTTTGAGTTCTTTTCCCGTTTTCCTCTGCCAAACCAAACTGTATATCACTTAGCTCTAATATTAAAACCTGCCATTTTTTTTTCTTTGAACATGAATTTCTTGGCAGGAATTTCTATTCCTTATGTCACTCAGAAAGAACTGCTTAATCCGTTCTACAGCTCCGTCTCTGTCAGTGATAGATATTGGAAGGAAATACTGGAAGGAAAGTACTATGTTTCATGATGAAGCTTCATACATGGGCAAAGTATTTGCTTTAAAGTATTAATTTTTCAAACTTTAAGATCTAACTTGTTCAGAAGTTCTCAGGTTGATATATGTTTAAAGGAACAGAAGTCCTAAATTTTAGTAAGAATCTGACATGTTTCTTCCTGAAACACTTCAGTGAAGGCATGAAACTATCCTGTGGTCTTTAAGGATGTATCCACAAACCTTTTCCATAACCTTTTTGCTAAGTTTGAAAAAGTTGAATCTGTAATTTTATTAATTCCTCTTTAGTTTTTGCTTTCTGCATGGAATAAACACAAACATTACTAATTTATTTAAAAATCAACATCATAAAGAGCAAATTGCTTTTATGGCTTACTTTATGGTGTTATGGCTCACACAGTATTATTGTGGTAAATGCAGAAATGTTAGCACTGTTTAAATCAAAATGAATATTATAAGTTGTTTATAGACAGCAAACTCGGCAAACAAAAATAGTATTATGGGGTTGGTCCATACTCTGAACAGATTCTGGAAAACAAATTGTTTTGTATCAATCTATTCAGCAATAGCTTTAGAGGAAATAAAGTTTGTAGATCATCTTTTTCTTTCCTGTTGAGGTGTAACAATAATTTATAACTTTGACAATCCTTTTGTTTGCAGCACTTGTTTTAGCATTTAACTGAACTGTGGACTTTTTAAACCTCAGGCAGATCCTTTCTACACCTTGTAAAATGCTATTATTAACCCAGACACCTTTCCTTATTTCCTGCAAAACATTTGCCAGAACAGCTTAATCTTGCTCTTGTGTGATTATTTCAAAATCATCTCATGTGCCTTGAGTCAAAGACAAGCTATTTACAAGACTGGCAGACTCTCTATGAAATGAGGTCTGCAGTACTTATTTGTATATCTCCCCTATAATTCTTCATAAAATTGCCATGTCATCATAGCTGCCATTTAAATCAGAAAAAGAGACAGGGGAGATAAAGAAAAGATTATTCTATAAATTTTGAGATATTCTATTTGCTCCCTCCTCATGATGCTTCACCTGTGATGGTCTTCCTGTCATTAATGTAGAAGACTTAATGCTCTTTCAGTATGCTGGGTCTGGTGGCTAACAGTCTTCACTGAGTCCCTTCCTGGAGCAGCTCCACTAACATGTGCCTGTTCTTTATCACTGGTAGAACATGGATATTTCAAGCCATTTTAATATGAGTAAAAGCACACATTCTTTCTGGAATATCACAAGTTTGATTTCCCTTCCGTCAAACATGGGTAAAAGACCTCAAGATAACAACTCTAATCTGATGTTGAGAGGATGAATTTGTGGTATGTCAAAAAACTGCCATAATGATAGAGATTTTGCTAGCGCCAAGACAGACTAACTGGCCCATTAAAATCCTCAAGATTAAAAGTGTCCCCTGTCATACTAAAAGTAAATAGTTAAGTACTTTCTTTCATGATTTGATTTTTAGATTTCAAGAGGACCTCTTAAAGGTACCCGACTTTACCTAGGTTAATACTGATGATTACAATCTTCTGAAAGAATTCTGAAATAAAATTGAAGTTTCTGTCTTGTATCCTTTACTAGCTAGTCCATAAGAGATGTTGAGAAAGTTTTTTTTTTTTTGTTTCAAAGTTCAGTTGTTTTTCCCTTGGGCAGTAAAATTAAAAAAAGTTAAAAATTATTTTTTAATTCTGTTTCCCCCACTCTTGCTCCAGCTTACAAAAAGTGTTATTGTGTTTCTGTATTCTATGTTTCAGGTTGAGCGAAAATTTTTTAGAGTAAAACGTAAACTATATATACTATACTATTCAAAATGGCAGATTTCAGTCATCTTTAATTATGTTTCATCAAGTGTATCTTTGTCTACAAACTGTCTAAAATTCACAGAATGTACAAAAAAAAGTTGTTTGACTGTTCTGGTATTCTTGCTACTCTATTGAGTTCAGCCTGTCTCATGGTTTCTGCATATTCTTTTTTCTATCTGGAAAAGGGAGAGTTCATTCTTGTCTGTTATGCTATGTGTTATTTTAATGTAGATAATAAATCACGTAAAAGCTTCAAGCATTTCTTTTATGAAAGGCTAAGAAGTTTTTTCTGGAAAAAACCTCGCACCAAAATAAAA
The DNA here is from genome assembly GCA_013400695.1 of Neodrepanis coruscans. NCBI lineage: Eukaryota > Metazoa > Chordata > Aves > Passeriformes > Philepittidae > Neodrepanis > Neodrepanis coruscans. Next base: position 37,102 of record VYZS01089910.1, on the reverse strand, counting down.
GCAGAGAGAAATAATAAAATTGTATTTTATTACTTGTATGGGTTTTAAAAACAATGTATTTCAAAATCTGCATGATGCTAAATAACAAGCAGTGCAGCTACATACGATTAATGATTTTGAGAGTTCCTGAAAATGATTTAATCTTTTCCTGGGTAAAAGTCAAAAGAACTGACAAAATATCAGAAGTGAGAATAACACTAAGACTATTGCTGTGCCACTTGCTGCACTTGCTACAACAGACCTAAATGAGTTATTCTTAAGTCTCCAACATGAAAGTATATTTAGCATTTAAAATTACTTTTCTTTGATTGTGAAGGAGTTTTGCAAGAAGTGCTATGGAAATCTAAGTCCTATAAAAATCTTTTAAATCATCAATGCTTGCATGTAAGCAATGCAAGTAGGCTTTAAGTTGTCTCACAGATAAAGGATACTTCCTGATGAGCTGACCTATTCCATGACACTCTTTAAGTGGATTTTTCCCCCTGTTTATGATCTTTTATTTGTTCCATTACACTTCAAAGCTGTGTTCTATAATTTCAGACATCTCCAGAAACTTTCATCTTCAAGACCTTGTATGTTTTACTTAATTAAGTGATGTACAGGTTTTAAGATCTGGAGTTTGGACATAAAGGATTATGTTAAATGACATAGAGCTGATCTGATCCGAGGTGCCATATAATGTGGTTATTCTTTTTTTGATCTTAGTTAAACAAGGATCTCTCTCTAACTACCAAATGGAGATGCCTTTTTCCTAATTCTATTCACATACAGGGATTATTTCTTGTTATGAAGCAGTAATTTTACAGTAATCTATTAGAACTGTGTATAGTCTGAATATATAACAAATGTACTTTGAATAAACAACTCATTATATATTCATATATATGAGTATATACTTCTGAATATGTAAAAGAATATTACCATCATGAAAGAAAAAAAATTAAACTGCATATTTTTCCACTTTCAAACAAAACCAGAAACATATTTGTTTGAAAAAAAACCAACAACCCATAATGAACTCACAATATATGGGGAAAGAATCATCTGCTTTAAAAAAGATTTAGACAAGCTAAAATCTACCACAGTCTGTATGCCAGCAGAAAGTTATGTAGTCTCAATTTGTGTGTCACCACTGAAAAGATTCCTCTAATATTTGGTCCTAAAATGTTGAACATGAGGGCAACGTGTGTTAGACAAGCTTGTGAGCATACTCAAAAGATGGTTCTCCAAATCTCCTGTTATGATTCAGAAGATCATTTTAAAGCAGGAGTGCTAATGCTATGGGAAAATAGAAATTTTTATCCAGGGTGATATTCAAATCTCTTGACACTAATTTATATACTGATTTTGGTTGAAATGAAAGGAAAATGATGAGTTCATAAAAATTGCAATTAGGGAATGTTAAAATATAGCTATGCATTTAGTTGCAACATACAAATGAAGCCTATTTATATTTCAGCATTAAGGAGATTTATTTTAACTTGTCAAGAATCGTCAGAACAACGGGTTCAGCTGGTTTTGATGTGAAACTGATTGTTTCCATATTGTCTTGTAGAAGCTGTGGATCAAGTGGCTCGCTGTGAGTCCTGGCCTTCTCAGCTGGATTGCCCGTAAGTCTTTCCTGGATAAAAATTGCTCACCCTTGGTATGAAATGCAGAAAAAAGGCTTGACATAAACTTCCTTCCCTACATAAAACCTCACTTGTATAATCTGGCCTCCTTTCTGATTCTGATTATGGTAGGTAGATAGGGTAAAGTTACTTAATTTCTCATGCTTATCATGACCAGCAGAATTTTAGTATATTCAGACATACTTGATACATACTGGGAACTTTAAAGATAAAAAGAAGAAAAAAAGGAACAGGTAAGGTTAGTCCTTTAGATTTATAAGGAGGCTGGTGATTTTTTAAGGATCACAGATGTCTGTGTGCTATAGTTTTGGCATTTTGAAATTTCAGTGTATGGACCTAG
>VYZS01089910.1:13609-34757 GCA_013400695.1 Neodrepanis coruscans | reverse complement strand
GTATGGACCTAGTTCTGTCTGTCTGTGACCCTGAATTCCTTATGTGGGCCAGATTTTAATTTGACCACCACACAGTTACTTGCCAAACCCTACAACATTCGCTGGTTTCCTAAGAAAGTCTTTAGAACCTTGAGTTGTAGGAATAATTTGGAGACACAATTCCTTCTCTGTCTTCATTATTTCATCATCTGGATGTAGCCAGTAATGACTGTTGGTAGCAGAGGGTTATTGGAAAGGTTAGTTAATATTCATATAATGTTTGACATGTATAATTTGATTCACCAGGCTTTGTTTAGGCAGCAGATGGAATTATAAGGTACATTCATTTAAGCTACCCCGGTGGAGACTACTAAATGTTACATCTTAAATGCTGACATTTATGTACAGAAAAAATATATATGTGGAAGAATACAACTGTCTTCTTTGACAGAAAGCTATTTATTCACCCCTTATAAAGGAAAATAATAGAAGACAGGAGAATGTTTGGGCTGAGGAAACAATTGTCAGCCAATTAGGGCAGGTGAATAGAAGCTAAAAACAATCAGCTAGAAAATAAACACTAGATGTTAAATTCAATCTAGCATCTATGCATGTTGAAAGTGGTGCAGGTTCTAGGAGAAGTTCCTGTCTGGGTACTGTCATCTCTAACCATCCCAATATTACCAGAGGATATTCTTTGATGGGTAGATCAGCTTAGATCAAGAGGTTGAAAGGGGTTCAATTTGTAACCAGGTTGTTGGAAAGTCAAATTCAACAAGATTTCCTCCGTGTGTGTGTATGTGTGTCTGTGTGCGCGCATGTGTGTATATAGAACAAGAAAAGAACATTTTCTTTCAGTATGTAGTGAAAAGAAAATGATTAATGATTTAGGATTCTTTTCACACTGCAGTAAAAATTAATTAAAGATGTGCTGCCTTTAGGCAATTGTGTGCTTACAATGAAAATATGGAAATGTGCTGCATTTTGCAGAATAAAAACTACTGACTTTTTTATGTAAACACTGTGAAATCCAATTGTTAAGGGTTCAGCTGAATGTCTCTCTATGATTAAAGAAAAGCAATACTGGTGGTAGCATCTTCAATAGCAATTACATTTTCTGACTTAAGAAAGAATTGGAAAGAAAAAATTTTTGTCATCTGTGGACGTAAGGACAAATGAGGAGGAGAGGAAGGATCAACAAATACTTTCAGTAGCTAAATATATTACAATTATGCTGAATGTGTGGAGAGATATACTGTTTATTAAACATAGTGTGTTAGATGTGAGCTCTGAATCTAGTATCGCAAATAGGGCCCCAATCCCTCACCCCTTCTATTCTTACAAAATGAAGGTACCGGAGTAATCTTCCTTTCTGTTGACACAGAGACATAATTCCTCTTTTCAAATTGCAGTGGCTGTCTCTCTACTATTGTATTAAATAAAACCTCTTGTTCTCAGTTTCAAACTTCAACATGACTTCATAACTGCGTAACTGCAGCTTTCTTTTCTTCTACTCCGTTCTGTCTTTCCCTTCCCATAGTTGCCATTTTGAGGGTGTTGGGAGCATTCCATGTCTTTCCTGCTGCTTCCCTGCCTCCTACAGCAGGATAGCTGTGTGTCTAGGATAGCCACATGCAGCTCTTATCTCCTCTGCCTCTGACTAGCCTCTCAGATCAACCTCTGCCATTCTGCCAGAAGTGACTTGTTCAAAAAGTGCCTTTCATCTGCTTTCTTCTTGTTCACCAGTCCTTCAGAGTTGTAAAGCCTGCTGCAGCTTATAATGATGATAAAGTAAACCAAGGTAAGAAAGAAGTATATAGAAAATCCTCTTCATTAGGAACTTGTGTATACACCAGCTATTCATAGTGAAAAATGCTTTAACATTGCTACTGATTTACTGTTGAGTGAGTTTGTGTAGGTCTCTGTATGGCACATCCACTAGAGAATTTAATTGGCTAAATGAGAATAGAAATATTCTCAGGAACATTTCTTTTTCCCTTAGGAATCTGAGGATAAAGGAAAGACAACTGAGTAACTGAGTGCTGAGCATGTAACTGCTTGCCAGAGAGAAAACAGAATTGTTTGTGAAGCCTGAAGTATCAGCAGTGGGTGAGGAGCTGCCTCTGTGTCCCCCTGCAGCCATGTCTGTGTTTTCTCTTTTGAGAGAATTATCCTTATGTCCTTGCTGTGTTAATCAGACTATGAAAAGAGACTTGCACAACAGTGCCAAGCACTGTAACTACACTAGCATCAGTGGAATTACTAACTGAAAGTGCATCCCAATCTGTCTGTTTAAGAATTAAGACTTGAGAGAAGGATATACTGGGTTCATAAAATTTAAGCAAAACACACACACACACACACACACACACATATATATTTTTATGCATGAAAGAAAATTCTCCCATAATATGGATAAAGATGATATAGAATTAAAAATTCTAGAAAACTGACAGATGACTTTTTAACAACTCTGAAGATGAATGTTTTGATGTAGGCATAATGTGCTAATAAATTAGCCTTCAAATTCAAATGGAGAAAATATGCCTCATTCTAGTCCTGGAGCACGCAAAGTATTTGCTGAGACTAAAAAGAATCATATCCCTTAGCAAGTTATGACATGAGTGGAAATTTATGCTTGGTCAATAGCAAGAAGATTTTTTGGTACAGACTTCAGAAGTGTCAGTAAGTAAAATTCATGTAGTCCTGCATAGTTAGGGATCCTATTTTACCTATGTTTTGATCAGTGTTGTTGAGGCTTGGACAGAAGGATGAAATAAACTAGGAAGAGATGAGAACATGAGTAAAACTAACTTGTGAAGAGTGCTCTAGTTACATGAGGCCTATGACTACACCTATGTGCCCTTGGCCTACATTCATATCTGCCCAGCAGATTATCCCTGTTTTCATGCAGTGGAGCCAGGCCTGTCCTTGAAAATGCTCTTAGAAATCTTAGAAGCCAAATAAAGTCAAATGGGTGAGGATAATAGCTTAATTTTGCAAACAGAAATATTTGAATCAAAGTAGGACAGATATTCTGTTCACAATTGAAAATACCAGTGGAAATGTACATAGGTACATACAAAGCTCTTTTCAGTGGGGAATATTTGGGGCACTTGACTCAGCACTCGCCATTCTCTATTATTGCCTGAAGCCACACAAGCCTTTTTACATCTCAACAAGAAGTCTTTCTGTGCCTGCTCTGCAGTTTGCAGTCGGTTCAGTTCTGTCTGTGCTTTGCAAGCCCCTCATGTAAACCAGATCACTGGGATAATGTAGGTTAAAAAAGAAACTCCTCTTAAAAAGGGAGAGGTGAGAGGTATTATTTGATATAACTGTTTACACTGGCAGGGGAACTGTGAATTGTCTTAAATGGCCAGCAGCAGCTCAGCCTCTCCAAGGCAGGGGAGTGAGGAAGCGTTTGCACTTTGAGGCGGTAATTACAGCTGCTGATCATCCTCTACTCTAGAGAAATCAAGCTGCTCCTGATTTGAGCTGTAGCTTCATGGTACAAAGTGGTGTTTCAGTCCTTATTGACTTTTATTTTTCTTCCTTCCCTCCTGCAGCACCTCCCCTTTATGCTGTGTCAGCGCAAGTCTTTGTTCATGTTAGGTGGACTGGGAATTAGGGAACTAATCAGACTTTAAAAAAACACAACAAACCTGATTACTTCTATGCCTAAAACCCCTGTGATGTGAGAAATGAGGACTGAGTGCTGAGAATTAAATTACCGTAGCATTCCCTTTGGTGTTGGTAAACTTGGCTTCTTATGTGTGCCTAACAGCCAGCCTTATTCTGTGCTCACAGAGATAATGGAGTCACCGAACAAGTGGTGTAAAAAACCATGACTATTCATCAATTCCATCTTTTTTACTAGGAACACTGTCACTAAACATTAATAAAATCTTATTGTTACTCAGCTTTAAACCTCCAACATCAGCAGTGCTGTACCATAATTAAGTAAAAATCTTATTAGGGAAAAAGCATTACCTTTTAGATTTTCCCCAAAGAAGAAATGTTTCACTGTTGCTTTCATTGCTAAACAGAAACACTATTATTTCAGTAAAGAGTTTATAAACATTAAAAGAAACTGAGTGAAGTTTATGGGATTTAAACTTACTTTTCATTATTTGTTAACAGGATTTAACTCCTGCATGCAACTTCAAACATCCCTCCTGAATACACTTTTCTGCAGTTTTGTGTCTTGAAAGAAGACAGAAAACAAAATCTTTCTTACATGAGCTGAATTTGCTCAGAAAATCAGCACGAAGACCTGATGTCAATTACAGGATTAAGCAGCTGTACAAACATCACAGAATATGTTAAAATGCATCTTCACCGAATACTTTCTAGTTAGACTATTATTTCTGTAATGAATATTTCAATTATAAACTTTTTTTAAAATTGACTTTAATTAAGAGGCACGTTAAGAAGAAGGTGGTTATACCTTAATTTATCTTTGACTGGACTCATTATGCATTGCACTCAGCAACAAATTATTTGACACAGATATATTTGCTGGTGTCATTTAGAGTTGATACACAGACAAATTCTTCTGAAAGGTTAATATATCATATATAGTGCCTGTGAAGTGACAAGCAAAATTTGCGACTGCATTCTTTGTATTTAAAACAAAATATTTACCTTTTCCACAGTCAGAAAACTCCAAAAATGTTTATTGATGTTATTGACAGATTAACAACTAATTTTTAAAATTCATGATCATTATATACCAACTCTTATTTTTCACTTTATCACATCACTTTAATATTTTACTCTTGATGGGGATGGTGAAAGAGAAGTCAATTATAATTTGATTGAATAAATGTTATGCAAGAAGTTACAAAAAATGCTATGGCAGGGTTTTAGTGTTTTGTGTCCTCTGAGGATTATTTGGTAGTTGCTTTAGGATGCACAGGAGCATCTCTATAGAAGAAAAGATGACAAATTCACTGACCTCAGTATAAGTGCTCTAAAGTTGAAGGTTTGAAAATCATGATAAAAAGAACTGTTTGGTTGCAAAGAACAGGAAGGAACGGAAAGCTTCACTTATCTGAGAAGATGAAATTCACTGGCTGATAAGATCTGAACATTATGAAGAATGATAAAATCACTGAGGATATGGGGGAATGAAGTATATTTTAATATCTGCCAAAGCTGTGGTATAGCTAGATCAGTGTATAAACTTAATTGAAACAAAGCCACAGCAATGCCTTGTCAAGATTTCACCATGAAGCAAAAACGTGGCAGCAAATGAGGCAAAAGTGAAAAAGATTAGAAGCTTTTGACAGCTTCTGAGCCAGCTGGTGGCAGTTACCAGCATGGAGGTTTGCAGAGCATCTAGCCAGTTGTTCATACCTGCCATTGCTTTGTAGAAATTATTCTTACTTTTTTTTTGCTTATAATTTCACAGAGCAGGCTGCACTTTCAGCCAATAAGAAAAGAATGTATCAATAGAAAATTAATAGAGGACTGCTGCACGGTTCGGCAAGATGATTACAAATTGGTTTTTTTTGTCTGTAATTTTTCAAGTGCTGAAAAAAATTATCTTGGTTAGAACGATTACAGTCAAGAGAAACCAATTAAACAGATTTGTGTCCCGTGGAATGTCTCAGGTGTATTAATCTCTATGTAAATTCTGTTTTCAAGCAGTCAGAAAAAGCCCCTTTACAGCCATTCCTTCCTGAAAAATGATAAATAAAAAGTGGAGGTTGTTTGTAGGTTCATGCGTTTGAGGTATTTTTCAGCATTCAAACACAAGCAAACACACTTTAAAAAAAAGAAGAGCATCTCTATGAAAACGTAAAATTAAGTGATAACCCAACTTTTGACCCTGCTGATTAGCTGTCAGTGTGATGTGTTTTCTGTGGCTGTAGTGTTCTTAAAACAAAACAAGGACATTATGCATTCAAAACCTGCAGTGTTAAGTCAAGCACTAAGAAGATAAGAAATGCCATTTTAGGTTCCCATCTGCACCTTATCTTGTACCTATCCAGCTGTTGGTATTATTTTTTTAATAACGTGTGCAAATTCTATTTTTGTTGCATTATTTTGGCATATTTAAACACTGTTTTTTTCCCCCTTTGACTACACAGCTAAAGAGTTAAAAAGTCCATTTTTCTGTAAAAAATCTTCTTGATGCACTGGTAGGCTATTTTTAAAGCAGTAGCCTGTTCAGGAATCACATTTACAACCATATCAGGCCTTCCTGTTCCCAAGCAAGCTACGATTGCTGCTCTGTCTGCACTGACATAGTCCCCTCTGGGCTGTCTGAGCCTCCTTCTTTATCTGTGTCCTACATATTGCTCATGCTCGTTTTATCCACATTTTATTATCTTTATGCAAAGTGAAGCCCTTCTATAATGAAGGGTCTTTTCAGGCTGCTCTGTATTTCATGCAGTAGGGAAGGATGTGTGAAAAAAGGCTGGGGTTTCAGATTTCTATGTGTGGTGGAAATGATGCTGACTGTCTTGGATCCTGCAAAGCTGAGTGATGTGCCAATGAAAGGAGCAGAGCCGCATTAGGGTGAGAGAGGGATGTAAGCTTCATCATTCCTGAAAGAGTGCCAGAATTTCAGGGCAGGGCAGTCTGGACGACAGCACAGACAGAGATAAAGGCTTCAGGTTTTTTGGGTCATCAAACTATGAGAGAGGTGGGGATTATGACAACATGCTTCACTGTTACACTGTCACGTTACCAGCAAATGACTCCATTTTTTTATCGTTCTTATGCTGCAAACTGCTGGCAAAATATAGCTCTTCTCCACTTAATATTTTCTCTTAAAGTAACATACATGTTTCCTGAAATTTTATGTTGTTGTAAAACATAGTTCACACTTTTATAAATTCTAGAGAAAGAATCTAGCACTGAACAAAGACACAGGTACAGAGAATTATCAAGTATAGACTGAGCTGTCAAGGTTAATAGATTATATCTACAGGATGTTTCTTGCTCAATATTTCTGACCATTAACCTGAGAAATGTGAGTCGTTAACCCTGACTGACAAGAAGTGAGCACTGGGTAACTTTAAGGTTGACCCTCATTATTGGTGTAAATATAGACTATATACTCAAAAAGGTGGATAATGTTCTCTGTGGTTCCTCTGCTTTATTACACTGAACCTAGAACTCAAATCTGAATGCAGTCAAATTTAAATGAATAGAATGGGCAAAAACTTGTCATGTTACTAAAAACTATTGGTTTGAGCTTAGTAACCTGCAAGGCTTTGTGAAGCTTCTTGGAGGAAAAAACAACTTAAAGTGCTTCAGGACAGTAGACAACAAGTACTTCTTAGAAATCAATTAGAAAAATGGTTAAAATGAAATACATATTTTCCTCAAAATGGAGCAAGCCAGGTTAACCTGTTGTCTTTTTTTTAATAAGTTTAGAGAAATAAATATACTACATTATCCAGGCAATTAGTAGTTAAACTACTGAAGATAAAGAATGGTACAGGAATTATAAGGAAGTGAGGAACCGACTAAAACAGAGGATGATAATGGATTTTGTTAAAGGGGAAATATTAATGAAATTCCTCCAAGATTAGTCTTGCAACTGATATAATGTAAAATTTCCATTAATAATCTTGGCACAAATTTGAACTTGAACATAGGGAAATTTCTCAAATCAATCTTCTTTGGGGGATGGGTGAAGTTTACTCTGAGATAGTCATAGGTGCCTAAACCAGTAAGTTAATGAAAAGAATGGAGAGAAAAAGTCTAGGTGCCGGCTCACAGCACCTAGGTTAACTTCCTGCTCTAAATTGCTCTTTTAACTACAGAGAGAGTCAAGATGCAGCAGGAGGCCTATCTTCTCGCTGTAGGGAGTAATGACATTGTTTATTACACATGGTTGAAACCCCTACATTCAGGCCTGTTCTAGTTCTTGTTCACAGTGTTAAAACAGGGCTTGAACATTCATTGTGAAACCTGCAAGCCCCCTCTGGAGACTCTACTTGGGTCCATAGATAATTTAAACGTACATGAAAGGACTTGCCTAAAGCTAATGTATTTCAAGTACTCTACTTCTAGGACTTTAAATTATGCTTTTGCAGTAAGTTTCCTTTTGTTCCTACAAAATATCTTTGTAGGACAGTATCTAAAGTTCAGTCTGTTCCCCACGCGGCATACTCCTGGAAAAGCTGGCAGCCCATGGACTGGACAGCTACACTCTGCAGTGGCTTAAGAACTGGTTGGATGGCTGGGCTCAGAGAGTGGTGGTGAACGATGCAACATCCAGTTGGCAGCCAGTCACTAGTCGTGTCCCCCAGCGATCAATGTTGGGCCCAGCCCTGTTTAATAGCTTTATTGATGATCTGGATGAGGGTACTGAGTCCACTATTAGTAAGTTTGCAGGTGAAACCAATTTGGGAGCAAGTGTAGTTCTAATAGAGGGCAGGAGGGTTCTGCAGAGAGACCTTGACAAGCTGGATAGATGAGCTGAATCCAACGATATGAGATTTAACGAGTCCAAGTGTCAAGTCTTGCACTTTGGCCACAACAACCCCATGCAGCACTACAGGCTTGGGGCAGAGTGGCTGGAAAGCAACCAAGCAGAAAGGGACCTGGGGGTACTGGTCGACAGCCAGCTGAACATGAACCAGCAGTGTGCTCTGGATTACATCCTGGCCTGTATCAGGAATAGTGTGGTCAGCAGGACTAGGGAAGTAATTCTTCACCTGTATTCAACACTGGTTAGGCTGCATCTTGAGTATTGTGTTCCGTTCTGGACCCCTCAGTTTGGGAAGGATGTTGAGATGCTTGAATGAATCCAGAGAAAGGCAGCAAGGCTGGTGAGGGGTCTGGAACACAAGCCCTATGAAGAGCTGCTGAGGGAGCTGGGGTTGTTTAGCCTGGAGAAGAGGAGAGTCAAGGGAGACCTTATCACTTTCTACAACTACCAGAAAGGAGGCTGTAGCCAGGTGGGCATTGGTTTCTTCTCCTAGGCAACCAGCGACAGAATGAAAAGACACAACCTTAAGCTGTACCAGGGGAACTTTAGGCTAGACATTAGGAAAAAATTGTTCACAGAAAGACTGACTGGCTATTGGAATGAACTGCCTGGGGATGTGGTGGAGTCACCATCCCCGACAGTGTTTAAAAAAAGACTAGATATGGCATTCTGTGCCATGATTTAGTTGATGAGGTGGTGTTAGGTCACAGGTTGGACTTGATGATCTCAAAGGTCTTTTCCAACCTAATTAATTCTGTGATTCTGCCGATTCATAGGGTGTTGTGTTCCTGCTTAAGCATTAACCCTTTCCATGACAAATTAACCAAATTAAATTAGAGAAAGATATTCTTCTTGGCTTTTCAATTACTTTCAAGTTTGACACTCCTTTTTCAAAACTTGTTTAAAACAAGCCAGAAACAACTGCCCTCCTCCCAACTGTTAAAGATCATGCTGAAAATCAATAATAAATTGCTTACTTGCATTAATACAAAAGATATTGAGGATTAATACAAGCTAGCTGCAGTTCTTTTGTCTCTTGTATTTGTTTATGCCTACCTTTCAAGCTCCTGTCTGCTTGTTGCTCTTGCCTGTACCACAGGTCATACCCTCCAGGGCTGAGTGTGTGAGGCAGTGGGGGAAGGACGGTGTGGTTTCAGTTTATTTCTGTCTGTGTCATTTCTGTGACTTGGTTTAAATTTTGGGGGCACATGTGACAGTAAGGTTACAATTTCAAACTCTGTTTAAGAAAGGAGGCAGAATGCCCCAAAGTTGCTATACTTTCTGAAGTTTAACACACAATGTAACAGTTACACTCTCTTTCCTTATTTCTGCTTCCCTTTGGCCAGATCAGACAATCAGATGGTTCTCATTGATATATACCATTGATCTCATTGATCAACTGTTGTAAAATACCTAAATTTCTCCCTCTTAAGGGAGTCAAGATACTCGTGCAGGTTTGAAGATAAAATACTAGTTTGGCTGTTCTATAAAGCATCCCATGCTAGGTATGCTAGCAAGCACCACAGTATATGGAGGCCGATCATGTGTTTTCTAAAAGGAAACAGAGAAAGATATTAGAATAAATAGAAAATACCTATCTTACAGCATGAGACTAAATTGACTTCTTTAGATTGTAAAGCAGGGGCTGGAAGCTAGTGAATGGTCCTTGTCAACAGTCCATGTTTTTGGCATGAGGATGAATGATAGGAGTTGTTTAGCTTTAAAAAAAAACAGAAAAAAAGGTGCTGTAGGGCCAAAGGGATATATAATGTAAGGCAGTGAATTGTAGAAGAGAATTCCAGTAAAAATAGTGGAGGTAAGAAATGTAACAAATTCTAATCTGAAAATGGATTGGTTTATGAAAAGAGTGATTTTTGTGGCTGTTACGATATGCATTGTTTTATTGCCTATTTTAGAAAATTTTCTGACTCTCTGACTCTGGTGTAGGCATATTCTGGATTCCTAAATTTTCATATTTATCCTGGACAAAAGCGTTTACTACATTAACTGATGTCAACCAGTTAAAGAAAGAACTTTCACCTTCCTTGACTACTTAATTTTGAACTTAAATCTTGGTCCTGTAAGAATTTGTATGAACTTAAAGAAATGCAACCATCTATTGCAGTAAGAACAAACTCAACATATTGTGAAGTACATATCGGTTACAAGGAAATGTGCTATCACTACCTATATTCAAATAAGTTCTCAGAAGACTGTGTGCTGTTAGCTGATAGAATACTATTCAGCTGTTCAGTTTCAGAATAACACTCCCAGCAGCTGTCACCATATTAGGGTCTTGAGCTAGTCTGAGTCTGAGCAGAGTGTAACAATTTGGCAAGAATTGCAAATGAGCAGCAATCATTGATTGCTGTGTGAAATATGAATGGCAGAGTACTTTGAGAGTTAATCCTGAAATGCAGCATTTAATTTAAGGAAGAATTTTTAAAAAATATTTGAACAAGAGACACTTCTTCAAAACAATAGATTCTGAAATAGGAAATGTATAGATAAATTATGCATTCAAGTTGAAAGATCTCACATCTTATAGGAATGTTTTGTCTCTTAGAAGAGTGTGCTGAAAGGGAGACATCAGAAAATGGAGCAGTCAGAACAATCCATATTTTCACATCCAGTTTAATTTTGCTACAGTCCTGCCCTCATTATTTAAAACCAGACTAGAATGAGAGTGTTGCCCAGTACCTCTATTTATGCCACCTTTTAGTTTTTTGTGGAGACAGTGAACAAAGTTGCCATGCTGTTCTGTGACTTAGATTCTTGTTTTCGGATAGGTATATGATCACCAAATTTATTTTGAAGTTAGTCATTGTAAAGTCAGACAAATATGAACACTTGAGAAATCTGGAAAAGACTGATCCTTAAGGAAAAAAGGTCCAAAATCTATCATTGTGCTGCTGCCAGTAAGTTGCTGCTACCACATGCTTTAGCATATGCCTTTCTCAATTTGCAGATGTCACTGATGCTTCAGAGGTTTTGGGGAGTAGAATGCATAAATATCAGTTATCACTATATTCATTAACTTCTGGATTTGGAAATTCTTTTGCATTATGATTCAGAACTTTCATCCAGATGACAGCCAGAGGCAGTAAAAGACAGAGAATCTTTGGCAAGATAGGACCCACACATAATTGTATGAAAAATTATAATGACAAGGTTGGGCTTAGGATCTGTAATGCAATGTACTGAAATAAAACCCATTTCTATACAGTTCATGCAGACTACTGCTGTTTACAGTAACCATCTTTGCAAAGCACAATATACTTTCTCTGCATGGAGAGGCACAATCTCTTTCTGCATGAGTGTTCAATTTTTTTCCATCATAATCTAATCCAATGTTGAGATATAAACATTGTTTGCATGGGGGGGTGGGATTCATATGACTTTAATACAAATTCAATGGACAGTGCAATAGGAACTACATCAGGTCTTTGACATATTTGTGGACAAGTGATAAAACCAGAACATACACAAAGATATTTTAAAATACATTATTTTGCATCATTATACTTTTGAGCCATAATTTTTATATCTAAAATAAAATCATTGCAATTCTGCCACAAAGAGTTAAATGGGGGAAAAAATCTCTTCTTGAATGGTAGGTTTTTATAATCCAGAACACAGAAAACATAGCTAGTGTTACAACCCACTTTGATTGCCACCAGCTACCAGTGTGGGTTGTTGATTGAGGGAACACATAGCAGTCACAAACTAGGCTCGCTGATTAAAAGCAAATTTTTGGTACATCCTCTATATGTAAGCTGAAGCAGATGAGAGAGTGAATAATCACAGAATCATAACATTGTTTGGGTTGGAAGAGACCTTAAAAAACAGCTAGTTCCAAGCCCCCTGCCATGGACAGGGACATCAATAAGGTCAGGTTGCTCAAAACCCCATTCAACCTGGCCTTGAACACTTACAGGAATGGGCATCCACAGCTTCCCTGGGAAATCTATTCTGCTTCCTCACCACTCCCACAGTGAAAAATTTCTTCCTAATATCTAATCTAAATCTACTCTCTTTCAGTTTAAAGGTATCACCCCTTGTCCTATAATTACACGCCTTTGTCAAAAGGTTCTCACAGGCTTTCTTGTTCCTTTTAGGGGCCAGGATGGTCACAATGAAAGCAAGTTGCTAGCCTCTCTTACTGGGAGATGCTAAAGCAAGAAATGCACCATGTAATACCTTGTACTACTTTATTATCAAAGAGTGTAGGATGCCTTAGATTTACTTAGCACCTACTACTAGTAAGTCAAATTGTAGCTAAGCAAGTCTTGTCAGGTCTCAGTAATTGCTGCAGTGGAGTTGAGATCCTTGTATTATTTCTTAATACTTCTCTGTAGTATCTTCTGTTTTCTCCTCCCCTCTCTTTGAGCATTTTTGTTAAACTTGTATAGATCTCTGTTTCCTATCTCCTTCCCCTGTCAGGGGCTGGCAAGTCCTCCACACAGTGTTCGCCCTTATCTTTCAGATACTGAAGTTCTTTACTCTCACATCACCTGCTTCTTCTTCCTTTTTACCTGCATATACTTTTAAATTGTCTAACTTGAATCAATGTGATTATTAGATTAGATTGCCCCCAGATTACCTGTTCTTTGTTGTTTATTCTCCACCTAGGTTATTTTTGTACCCACATTAGAATTGAAATTAACTTTTACATGCTTCAGCTGTCTGGAAATGTTTGAATCACTTTTATAAATAAAGATGGGATTGTGGCCTCATCCTTAGGACTTTACCCAAAGGAAAGGAGGGGCAAGGAAAGGAAAGGATTACCTGCACCTTTCTGCAGATAATAGAGGATATCTTTGTCTCTGAGATGATGCAAGAGAAAGTACTTGTCAGGCAGATTTCATGTGGGCCGAAAAACCAAAACATCTGTATCCTTGAAATACTACACCTTGACTAGAAAGGTCAAATAAGTGTCTGTTGATACAAAATACTTTCCTGATATTTTCTAGTAAGCAAAACAAATTATGAGATGTATCATAAATAAAGAAATACTTTACAATTTCAAGATTTGAAATACTCAGAGTTAGTGAAAAGATGGTATGGTGTGAAGTGGTATGATGTGAAGGATTTCAATGCAAATTTGGTAGAAATTTGACCTGAGAGCTACTCTGCGGACTTATTATTACTGGGGACTGAAGATGGTAATTATAACCTCATTTATAACCAATTATAATCCTCACCCTTTTCAGAAACACTACTTCTGACACCATAACTGATGTTAGACCTCTTTCTTTTCAGAACGTAGAATTGGATTGTAACTCTTTATTGCTTCCCGTTTTCTCTTTTCTTCTCCTGAACAATGCAAGGGCACAATGTAGACCCTTTTAGTTCAAAAATAATGTCCTGGTTTGGATGTTAGGGGGCGTTATCAAGTGACAAGAGATTGAATAGAGAAACAACAATCAAAACTATGGAACAAACAGTAAACCCAATAATAATACACAAAAGAAACAAACCATTCTCCTCTGGGCCAGCTGCTGGGCTGGTGAAATAAGGGAAGGAAGAGAGGCTGGCCCGTGGATGGTGCTGGTCCCATTCCGGAGCTCCTGGAAAATAAAGAGAGTGAGAGGAAACCCTGGGGGACCCCAAGGGAAAGAGATACCACTGCTAGAAGTTGCGTGGTCCTCAGCATTCAACTGTTGAGTCAGCCGCACTGCTACCCAGGTCAAGGGAGAGAACCAAGAGGGCAAGGGAGCAGAGCCAAGAGCTGGTAGCCAACAGTGGAGCCGAGCCATGGGGAGAGAGGGAGCTGGGACGAAAGCTGAGCTGCAAAAAGAGGCAGGACTTCCGTGCCTGCTGCCTTTATAGGGCACCCATTCTCGTATTTTCTTGGGACACCCTTCCAGAGCAGGCCACCTCTTCATTGGATGATGGTACTGGGCACCGCCCCCTCCCCAAGACTTCACCATGAGGCAAAATGGAGACATTCCTGCCAAAATACCTCACGGCTGCAGTCCGCCAAAAGGAGGGGCCACTGCCGCCACTCTGCCAACACTGTGGGGTGCCCTGGGGGCTTAGGGCCACCAGCAGCACTGCGTTCTGCCACCCTGGGTCCACTATGCACAGCAGCGCCGGCCCAGGGGCTGGCCTAGCCCCACATGCTGGCCGCTGCCACCGCAGGGGCATGGAGGAGCCTGGGAGTGCTGTCATGGGGGCCGCAAAAGGGCTGCTGCCACCTCCCGCAGCCGCTGTTCCACGTTGCTCCGCTCTGCTGGCTGTGCCGCCAGCCCACTGCTGGCGCACTTTGGCAGGGACTGGCAGGAGCTGCCATGCACCACGGCCCCACTCTGCCACTGCCCAGGACTGTGAGTGGCTGCTTGGCAGCTGATGCACCCCAGTGGCCACGAAGTGGCCGGGGGCTACCGGGGCTCCCCTGAGCTCTGCCCACACCACTGATGCCCCACACTGTGGTNTGGAAATGTTTGAATCACTTTTATAAATAAAGATGGGATTGTGGCCTCATCCTTAGGACTTTACCCAAAGGAAAGGAGGGGCAAGGAAAGGAAAGGATTACCTGCACCTTTCTGCAGATAATAGAGGATATCTTTGTCTCTGAGATGATGCAAGAGAAAGTACTTGTCAGGCAGATTTCATGTGGGCCGAAAAACCAAAACATCTGTATCCTTGAAATACTACACCTTGACTAGAAAGGTCAAATAAGTGTCTGTTGATACAAAATACTTTCCTGATATTTTCTAGTAAGCAAAACAAATTATGAGATGTATCATAAATAAAGAAATACTTTACAATTTCAAGATTTGAAATACTCAGAGTTAGTGAAAAGATGGTATGGTGTGAAGTGGTATGATGTGAAGGATTTCAATGCAAATTTGGTAGAAATTTGACCTGAGAGCTACTCTGCGGACTTATTATTACTGGGGACTGAAGATGGTAATTATAACCTCATTTATAACCAATTATAATCCTCACCCTTTTCAGAAACACTACTTCTGACACCATAACTGATGTTAGACCTCTTTCTTTTCAGAACGTAGAATTGGATTGTAACTCTTTATTGCTTCCCGTTTTCTCTTTTCTTCTCCTGAACAATGCAAGGGCACAATGTAGACCCTTTTAGTTCAAAAATAATGTCCTGGTTTGGATGTTAGGGGGCGTTATCAAGTGACAAGAGATTGAATAGAGAAACAACAATCAAAACTATGGAACAAACAGTAAACCCAATAATAATACACAAAAGAAACAAACCATTCTCCTCTGGGCCAGCTGCTGGGCTGGTGAAATAAGGGAAGGAAGAGAGGCTGGCCCGTGGATGGTGCTGGTCCCATTCCGGAGCTCCTGGAAAATAAAGAGAGTGAGAGGAAACCCTGGGGGACCCCAAGGGAAAGAGATACCACTGCTAGAAGTTGCGTGGTCCTCAGCATTCAACTGTTGAGTCAGCCGCACTGCTACCCAGGTCAAGGGAGAGAACCAAGAGGGCAAGGGAGCAGAGCCAAGAGCTGGTAGCCAACAGTGGAGCCGAGCCATGGGGAGAGAGGGAGCTGGGACGAAAGCTGAGCTGCAAAAAGAGGCAGGACTTCCGTGCCTGCTGCCTTTATAGGGCACCCATTCTCGTATTTTCTTGGGACACCCTTCCAGAGCAGGCCACCTCTTCATTGGATGATGGTACTGGGCACCGCCCCCTCCCCAAGACTTCACCATGAGGCAAAATGGAGACATTCCTGCCAAAATACCTCACGGCTGCAGTCCGCCAAAAGGAGGGGCCACTGCCGCCACTCTGCCAACACTGTGGGGTGCCCTGGGGGCTTAGGGCCACCAGCAGCACTGCGTTCTGCCACCCTGGGTCCACTATGCACAGCAGCGCCGGCCCAGGGGCTGGCCTAGCCCCACATGCTGGCCGCTGCCACCGCAGGGGCATGGAGGAGCCTGGGAGTGCTGTCATGGGGGCCGCAAAAGGGCTGCTGCCACCTCCCGCAGCCGCTGTTCCACGTTGCTCCGCTCTGCTGGCTGTGCCGCCAGCCCACTGCTGGCGCACTTTGGCAGGGACTGGCAGGAGCTGCCATGCACCACGGCCCCACTCTGCCACTGCCCAGGACTGTGAGTGGCTGCTTGGCAGCTGATGCACCCCAGTGGCCACGAAGTGGCCGGGGGCTACCGGGGCTCCCCTGAGCTCTGCCCACACCACTGATGCCCCACACTGTGGTGTCTGGGGAAAAGCCCTGCATGCACTCCACTTCCTGCAGGGCTACATGCGAACAGGAAGGGGCAGCTCCGTCCCCTGCCTGGTATGCCCTGCGGGGCCACAGGCTGAGTTGGGTCAACCCCACGCACAGCCCCAGGTCCACGTCTGCAAGGCGTTGGGATCTGTCCTCTTTCCTAGGAAACACAAGGAAATAAAAAAGGTCCAAAGTACCAAGGCCCCCGGTCCCACACAGAGAAGGGGAAAGGGGAAAAAATGTTTTAAAATGAGAACGTTTTCCCACCCCACAACAAATAAGAAGACAGTATATTATTCTACAACAAAATTTGGGGGGGGGGGGGGGACAGCAGACACCAAAACAAGGGAAAAAACCCCTTTATTATACCTGTAACATAATTAGAAACAATGCAGAAAGATTTAGATGAGAGTTCTACAGACAAGCGTATGGTAATAAATCAAAAATGCAAATGGAAAATCAATGTATGTCCAAAAAGGAAAGATGTCACAGAATTCTGGCCAAGAAACAAAAACTTTGAGAGTTATTGTGTGAAAAGTCTGTAAATTCCTTAGTGTAATGCAGCTGCAATGCTGAAGAAAAACATGTTTCTCAGCTTGTACTGTTAGGAGCATAAAATCAGTGATGGATACACTTTTTCTATCGAAAATTGTGGCTACACCTCACCTTAAATATGGTGTGAAGTACTGGTGTAATGCAACTTTGCAGGGTGTGCCACTGACTTTCAGAGCTCAAAACAGTGAGAAAGAAAAAATCCCTCAGATTGTAAGGATCTAAACAGCAGAAAAATTTAAATTAGTTTTTATTATAATTGAAAAATTAACAGGTACACTGTAATTTACTGAAGTTTCATATTTATGACAGTAGTCAGTGACTATAAAACTCAGTGCCATTGCTGAAATATAATTATACAAAAAGTACAACAATATATAATTTGTTAAACTAGTGGAAGCAAGCAAGAAGTAATAAAAATAGGTTCAGACACATGATAGGAGGCATATTGTTATACTAAGGATAGCTGCTGAAAGAACCAAACATAATGAGAATACAAGGGCACAGTCCCTGGTAGTAAAGACAGCTTCAGACTGTGCTTCTGCATTACCCTTTAATGGGGAGCAACAATCATCTGAAAAGCAGACCTGTAAAATAAAATTATGTGAGTTAATTTTTTTTTTTTTTCTAGAGTCTTTTTTCAGTGATCCAATGAAGAGGGAAATCTGTAAACATGGAAAGGAAATGAGCAGTAATGAATAGGGCAGGTAAGCAATGTGGTAAAGCTGGGCTACATGTTTCAGAAAGAAAGAGATAGGTTTCTGCACTCGTCAGGTGGAGAGGGCTAAAAGAAAAGGGAAAGGAAAAGGTGACAATGATTTTGAGCATCAGAAGCATTTTATTCCGTATTTATTTGGCTCTAAGAAATTTTAAATGATTTCTCTGAGAACACTGATTTTGTGTGTCTTTTTTCATCGTAATAACTGCATCTTAAAAACAAAAAATTTTTCTATCATCTTAATGTGACTTTTATTTGGGAATTTTGCCTACAGGAGGGAGAAAAATATTGCTTATATTTGCATAGGAAGTTTGAATTAGGGCAGAAAACTTTCAACAGCCTCATCTCACTTCAGAGGAGGCTTTGCAGGGTGTTCATAGTTAATCCATCTCTAGAACAGATTTTAGTTCATATTTATTTGAGTTTCAAATTTTATGCTCCAAAAAACAAGTCTGAATAAGGGAAGTGGTGGAAATGCTCACAGAGACTAGGTTTATGCAAATAGATTTTACAGTGTGGAACCACAAAACTTAATAGACAGTGACAGGAATCCAGACACTTTTGACTCCAGACTGTATACAGAAAAATAAAGTGTGTCAGGGATCATATAAAGCAACTCTTTACTCATTTGACAGGAGAGAGGATGGTCCATGTAAAACACCTGAAAGTCTGGACAGGTTTCTTGTGCTTTTCTAAATTTCCTTCTCATAGACCTCACAGTCCTAAACTGGCTAATGTTGCAGACAAGCAGAAAATATAAAATATTCTGTGCAGCATCTGAGGTGTAGATAGAACTGAAACTGCACAATCTGGCCTGGTAGCTGAAAGTTGGAGTGAAATTTCACATGAAACTGATTGAATAGGAGAAGACAGAAAAAGAAAGCAGCTGTAAATGCCCCTTTGGCTGTGAGTGATATTACTGAGTTTCATGCACATGGTTTTGAGTGAGCTGGTAATGTTTATGAATAAAACTTGTGAACATCAGGAAAGCAGAGAGTGATTAACTGCAACTGCAACTGCAGTATGAGATTTCAGTTTCCTACACAGATTGAGTTTGCTAGTTTGATTTTCATATAACTATTGCACTTTTAGGCATAAGAACTACAGTTTCATAATCCTGAGGACTTGTGAATAGGTGCAAAAGTTAGAGAGAACAAAAATGTTTGACTTTTAAATTCTGGTAGTCAATACTATTTAAAAAGGAGATCTGAGGTGGATGGAATGATAGCAGCATAGGTATTAGATGGTGGTGGGCTTTTTTTTTTTTTTTTTGTGTCTATGGTTTTTTTGTGTGTCTTTTTTGTTTGGTTTGTGTTTTTTTCCAAAGTACATAGCTATAACACTAACTTTTTAGGCTTAATTGTAAATACTGTAAACATTTTAAATAAAACTGTATTTTATTTTTAATACAAGGCAAGAGCAGTAGCTCCTATAATTAGTTTTGTTAATAATTTCCCTTAGAGTAATACTTTTGACTTCTAGCTAAAGTAAATTTTTTGGTTTTTTACAGCCTTTCTGATTTTTATTTATTTCTCTAACCTCAGGAAAACTTCAGTCTTCCAGGGGAAAGGGGTTGGGAGAAAGTGAGAGTCCAATCAACTACCTAAACATCATGCAGAAGAAAATGCTTTATAGAGATGAGAAACCCTTCTCTGTAAAATGATAAAACCTTTCCACTGAAGTTTGATGACCTATGGGAGAAAAAAATTTGCTTTGATATGTGTACCTTGAAACTCAGATTAGTAGATTTTTTTTAAAAAAACCCACAAGATTTAAAAAAAAATTATGATTGTCTGGAGGGTTTAAAATTGCCACATGTGAGTTAGGGGCAGGGGTGCCCAGAGGGGGTTGGGGAGGCTCTGCAGTCAGACACAGGGCTAACATGAGAAGAGTCAATGTAAGCACCGGACAGGAACATCAGATAAGGGGGCAGAGAGAGCGAGACCTAGACATCACAACAGCCTGGTGGAATAACATCTCAAGGTCTCCTCGAGGGGAACGTGTTTTCCTGCAGTGGGGCAATGGTTGCAGCAGCTCAGCCCCCAGTGGGAGGGGGTTCTGGGTCCCGGGATGGGGCGGAGAATAGGGAAGGCCTGGAATGGGGAGGTCAGCAGTGAGTGACACCTGCCACTCAGAAGGGGTATATAGACCCAGGTGGATCACGTGTTTGGGCAGCGGGTCTTTGGAATGGGTCTGTAATCTGCTCCCTGTGCAGAATAAACACACCTTAATCATAACAAGAATTGTTGTGAGTTCGGTTACTGCACGTCACATGTGCAAACAGTAAGAAATACAAAATCAGAAGCAATTTCAGCAATGACAAAGCTGAGAATTGATGAAGAACAGCATTTCAATTCTTCACACAACTCAATATGCCCATATTTCTGACTACATAATTACAAAATACACCATGTTCTAAAGTGCACATTTAATGAAATTGATGACAGAATTAGCAAAGTAGCTGGACTCTTTTAAAGTGTGTTGGTGATGATCATTACAGGGATTTTGCTGACAGGCATTTCTTGTTACGAGAACTGTATTTTCTAGAAAGTCATCAAAACAGAAATTTTATATCCTGAGCTTTGAAAGAGAATATGAATACTTCACTATGCAAGTAGCAGAGCTGTGCAAAAAATGTGATGCCAAATTAAGGCCTGCAGAGTTCGAAAAGTTTTAGCAAAACTAAAATATTCCATGCCACGCTTTTAGTAAAAAGCCTTTACTGGGATTTTTTGGTCAAAATTCGGTACATTGTTTTCAGTAAGTTTCCTTAACAGACTGCTAATTTTACCTCATAAATTGGCTTTGGGTGCCAAGGTTTTTGTAGTGAGGAGGCTACAAGAGTGACTGCTGTGAGAAGCTGCCAGAAGCTTCATCCAGGTCCAGCTGATTCCAACATGGGCCCATCACTGGCCAAGGCTGAGGGGCACCCACCCGTGCTGCACTCATCGCTGCTGCCGCAGAGCGAACAAACGGGGGGTGGTGGGAGTTGCTCCTTCTGCCTGTGGCACACCACGGCGACAGAACAGGGACACCCTTCCGAGCTGCAGGGCTTCCCCCCTGGCCCCGCCGCCACCTCTGTGCACACACATCCCAGACGGATATGCGGAACCAAGGCTGCATCGGTTCAGGTGACTAACGCTGCGTTGCGAGGTCCGGAGCCTGTCTACCTTGCTTTTTATAACATACAAAAGAGAGGTTTAAAACACCTCCTCCCCTCCTCCCTACCCAAAACCCCCTAAAAACCCC
>VYZS01089904.1:12285-26464 GCA_013400695.1 Neodrepanis coruscans | reverse complement strand
AATAGTATTCAGTACTAAACAGCCAGCAAAGCAGCAGGTCCAAACTATCTGCATCTCATTTCAGATTTAATTATTGCAATAACATCTCATTTGCTTCAAGGTATTATAATTATCTTCTCATTTGAAACGAAGTGGTATTTTAATATGAATGTAGTTAATGAGGCAATAGGTTGATAATGTCCATAGCACTGGGCTTTAAAATAGAACAAACTATTTTAAAAATTGATCATCATGGAAAGTTAAGTCATTTTCGTTCTGCCAGATGCAGAGTATACACTCAAGTGATTTATAATAATTTTTACAAATTGCAGTGATTTTAAGTTAAAGATTGCTAATAAGTGCAGGCATTAATTAAGAGTTCTTCTGCTGCATTTAGCCATTTAGACTCTATCAGGCCATGATTTAAAATGTAAATGCTCATTTAATTTGAAGACAAAGAAAGAAGAAAAGTTTGTCTCAGCAAGCTTTCAGTTCTCTTGTACATTAATAAGAATATTCTGGTACATTTCTGATTTATCTAGATGGCAAAAAGTATTTCTTCAATAGTACTGTGTACAAACATTAACATTTTATGTCTTAGTATCTATGGGATTATACAGTTTCAACATATATTAGTTAAAAATAACATTCTTAAAATAATCTATAATTGGTTTTGAATCATAAAATGTTCTCTAGAAGCTCTAAAATAAATTATTATCATGATGATTTACAATTTAAAAATCCCACAAAACCCAAGGAAATGTTCCTGCATAACCATGTTATAGTCCTGAAGATGTTCACTAAGAAAGTAAATTAATTTTTTTTATGTCATTGACAATATTATGTCATCATTGAGATACCTGCTCTACTTGCATTTTGACTTCTGACCTTCCTCAAAATACTTTCCCTTCTGAAACTTAAGGTTTTTTCCTCTGTCCTCCTGACTGGCATCCTTTCCCCATTTTTTATTTTCAAATCAATGAAGCAATTACAAGCCAAAGATTGTCTGTCAAAATAATTATTTTAGTTCAGTTTACTTTAAAGTGAACTTCTGCTGTACCCTTTCTGACTGTACCAAAAATCACTATTTGGCAACATTTTAGTCTCCTCTCAACTTGCAGAATTTGTATCAAAACTATGAGGACAGGAGTGATATAGAGAGGGACTCAAAGGGATTAATTTGTCTACATCTCTTATGACAATACTACAACTCAGTTTCCAACACTTTTATTCAAATGAGTTGTTAGGTTCTCTGAACCTAACAAAACCATTGCTAGATTGCTTGCAATCACTACAGTGTTTCTACTGGCTATTGATTGGATCTAGTGTGCAGTTTCCTAAATTATTTAGCTGTAAGAGATCCCTTTCCAATCCCTAATATATTTGCCATTTCCTGGATTTCCCTTCTCCAACTTGACTAACACAAAACTTGCTGCTTTTTTTTTTTTTTTTTAATAAAAATCCATAAGAAACTCTTGCACATATTCATCCTGGCCCTCTTGAATCTATTACCAGCAACTGCAAATCCCAGCAGGACATATATACTTTTGCAGTATCTCCTGATTATGATGTTCCAGAGGTATAGCTCTGTGTTCCAAAAATATGACACACTTGTTGCATATTCTGCTCTACATGACTTATGCCTGCTGAGCTAATCACTCATATCATTCAATAGCTATTATTTTGAGTTCTTATTGCTTATTTTTTAGAACTGAAAATTTGATCAAATAAGGACACACAGTAACTTTTTTGGCAGTTCACCATTATCCAGGAATGTTTTGCCTGTAGAGCTACTACCATAAAGACACTATATATCATGGTATTCTATGGTTTTAGGACTCTAAATGTCCCAGCACTGACATATAGCAACATACTATGTCAACATTTTGGAGGCCTTGCCCATAGTTCTCGCTAACAAACATTTGTTAGACGAGAACATGAAAGTTCAATTTTAACAGCAGGATAACCATTGCTAATCTGGTAGTACTTCATCCCTAATGATTAAGCTAAAAGCTCTTTCTATATTTGGGTACAGCCACAGGGGCATGGAATCCTACTAAACAGTACACTCCCACAAACATCTGGCTATTCTTTTAACTTTCCTGCTATCAGCTATGACTTCTTTACATGTTTTCACATGTCTAGGAGCTCAAAGCAATCAGCCACGTATCTCACAGTTTCAAATGTTCCATGCTGTACCGCTGGGATCAGTTACTCCATGTTCTTGCCCAGATACTGATCTACATTTTCCTGCCCACGAATGAGGCCAAAATTTAGACAGGTGTCTAAATAATATCTATATCCTGTTGTTCTCCACTTTCACTTCTGAGGCAGGTATTATTTTTAGCTGTCCTAACCCATCAGAATTGGCCTTTCACTTTCTTCATTGTGATAAATAGGCTACCAAGCCCTAGTATCTTGGGAAGAAGGGTTCTCTAATTTTAGTTCTTTGTCCTCCCTTCTTTGCAAGTGTTACCATCCTTGGCTGTCTTCCACCTCACTGTCACAGCTTATACCACATACATGGAGGATGGTAATTACAATGTTTTCATTCCACTGAACCTCTCCTGAATGGATGTGGATATCCTCATAAAGATACCAGAATTTTTCTTTTCCTCTGTGCTTGTGCAGAGCCATCTGTAGTGACAGAATAGCATTGCAAAGTCATCAGGGTACTGAACATTTCATCCAGCTCTATGTGCAAAAACTAAATGTCAGGTGTCAGATTTATGACTCCACAGGATATAAATATTCCTTGTCTGGAAAGGTCACACAAGATTATCATCAATATATGAAGCAGAGAGTGACAACAGTGACCGTTTCAGTACCTTCAGTTGTTTGTAGATCTATAATTTGCTGTGCAGTTGTTTTACAACCACCTTAATTATTAGTCAATATTTGGTAACATTATCTTCTGATTCTACAGTAATGGTCTTTCATGGACTTCAAAAAGAGCATGCCATGAAAGAGCAATTTCCTCTGAAAATTACTTCTTATTCCTGATTGTATAGAGCTGATTTCTTCTACTTTACATATGAGTTCATGAATTGTCTTCAATCTTTAATCTTCATTTCCCATTGGAGTTGTCTAGAATTTGTTGTTAATTACTGCTGGGCTGTTACTTACTGTAAGAAAACTTTTTTGTTTTGTTTTCCCCCCCCCTTTTTTTTTAATTGAATTGACAATACTTTAAAATAATTATATCTGGTTCTAATTAGTCCTTGAGGATTCACACTAGATTGCCTTGTTGAAGCATAATCTAATCGAGTCATATTGTTCCTGCTTTATTTTTGATGTATCCAGATGTTTCCCGTCCCAAGTACTTAATCTTTATATGTTCTAGGTCTGAGAACATTCTCTAATACCCCACCTTTTCCACATAAAATTTTGGCAAAGTCCTTCCTCACCTTATTTCAATTGCATCTGATGTTATCATAGCTTTCTCCAACAAGGCACTGTTCCTAGGTTCATGCCATTTGTCTCAGTAAACATAACATCTACAAGCATGGACTCCTGTCATTTGTACAAAGCGAGAGGGAAGCGAACACCTGACTAATCTTGGTTACTCATCTGTCTAGGATTTTTCATTCTTGCCTTTCTATATCTTTGTATGTT
Organism: Neodrepanis coruscans; assembly: GCA_013400695.1. Taxonomy (NCBI): domain Eukaryota; kingdom Metazoa; phylum Chordata; class Aves; order Passeriformes; family Philepittidae; genus Neodrepanis; species Neodrepanis coruscans. The sequence goes on along the minus strand of VYZS01089904.1, from coordinate 22,870 downwards.
AAAACTGATTAAAGATTAGATTCCTCTTTCAAATTAGTCTTTCAAATTATGTCCCCTACACCATTTTTTTTAGAATGCCCACATTATGTGACAAGAACTATTCACAACATACAGAGAATCTATTCCTTCATACTTGCTTTGGATACCTATAAGGATCTGTAAAAATATTTTAATTTTCTCAATCCCCAATACCAAAGCAAAAGCAGGTTTTATGGAAACACATACTTTCCCTTATAGTCCCCTTTTTTTTTTTTTTTTTTTTTTTTTTTTTTTGGAGATGGGACCCAAGAATCTCATNTGGTACAGTGAGATCTACGACCACAGAATCTCATGTCCCCTGAATTTTCATTCTGGTTTCTCTCTCTGCTGCAAAATTCAGACATCTCAGTATTTCAGATATGCCAGTACTTTAGTGCTGCAGTGAATACTGCTGCAGTAAGCAGAACTGAAAGAAACAGAGCTTTCATGTGCATACAGCAGTCTCAGACTTGTCTGTTTCCAACTACATCAAAAACAACTTCAATTATGCCCTTAGTCCAAACTAATATATGTCCTTCATGAAAACTGTTCTTTTTTTCAGTTCTGCTATAACCTTTGTTATCTTTCTCTAAGAAAAAAAAAAAAAAAGTCTGTTACAGCTGAGAATGCATATCAGAAACTTAAGATAAAGCACGTGATAGGAAAACTGTAATTGTTTCAGTATCCGCAAAAGTCAATGTGAAGGTTAAACTGTAAAGAAATTCAAGTATGTTAAGGGAGAAAACACATCATAATATCCATGCAATCTGAATTCTTGTACTGTGGTAACACCACAAAGAAACCATTTGGTTTCTGTTAAGATTTTCAGAGCTTGTGATTCCAAATCTCATTAAACTGATTTTTTGAACATATTGTCTTATTTTTTTCCTGCTAGTTTCACACTAGTGAAAGATAATTCACACGTTTCTTTACCTTGGCAAGTCTCAGAACCGAGTAAAGAATGCCAATACTTTTGTGAAGTATATATTTAACCCCTCCGCCACTGCTCTCCATTAGCATTTGAAAGAGTGCCTTTCAAGCAATCAGAAATGTANACCGAGTAAAGAATGCCAATACTTTTGTGAAGTATATATTTAACCCCTCCGCCACTGCTCTCCATTAGCATTTGAAAGAGTGCCTTTCAAGCAATCAGACAAAGTTTGTAGGTACATGATGATGATGATGATTGTTATGCAAACAGAAGTATGCTTTTCCCCTAACTAGGTTTTCAGGCGTGTAAACTTGTGTCTGGAAGCAGAGGCTGCAAGCTTAAAAGTAAAATAGATGACAGGAACAAGCTACTTAAACGTGAATTTGTATCTGCCTTAAAAAGTAGTTTAGTAGAAGCTGATCTACTGAACAAAATAATTAGTGCAATGGACTGAGTGTAGAACCTACATTAATTTGAAGGAACACTTTGGATTAGTTTTAGTAGGGTCCAAGAAAAGTAAGGCCAAAAGTATTAAAATGCGCTCCTGAAGCTCATTTTCTGGTTTGTTTCTATTCTGTAGGAGTATCTGGTATCAATTTCAAGCTCATTCCTTGCCAGGGATCAAGCACAGTAAGTGGAGACGATTTAAAGATCCTATTCAAAAGTGTACACCCAATCTACTCTAAAACGACCACATAAATTTATGTTAACTTGCCTTGCTGATCGATCTAATTAAGTTGAGCAACACTTCCCATTTTCACTTATACGTCTCTGTATGCCTGAAATTTCATCTCCATCTCTCTCCCGCTGTTTGTCCCCTCAGCTTGTACAGTAAAACATAACCTTTTCCTGCCAATCATCACACATTTCTATACTTAGTTGCTCATGGCTCCAGCACTGCTATTTGCTGAATGTATGCCAATAAGAATGATGGGACCCAGATACCTACCTACACTGTCCTCTCCTAGTTAGTTTACTAGTTCCTATTAATAGAATTATGGCCAGAAATTAAAAGTGCTCTTACCTGAAAGCATAACTGGCATTTTTACAATAATCAGTCCCTGGATTAGGAAGTGCATGGCCATTTTGTTGCAGAGACCGTTCATTATCACTGGCAGTACAAGTAATTTCATTTTTTTTTCTTTTCATTTGTTCCCAACAGCTTCAAATTAGAGGGCAGAAATAGATTATATCATTAACTTCCTAGATATTAAGCTTCTTTTTTCCTTTATTTTTCCTTTTGAATGCATAGAAAGATTGTATTTTGCCTTGTGGAGTATGAGCAGTTTCTCCTCACAAAGAAAACACAATGAAACAGCAAAGAAGACTTATGCAGAACTCATTTAGTACCCAAGGCAACATGGGAACAGCTGAGAAACACTGCTAGGTAACTCTGGCACAAATGTGCTAATTCAAAAGTAGAATTTCCTCAGTGCAGGAATGCATGGTTTACAGACTGGGAAAAAGATACTGTCCATTGTTGCCATTTATTTATGGACTCTAGTTAACATAAAACATTTTGGTTATATTTCCTTTTTCTATCATATTCTACTAAGATACTTCTTCTTCGTGTTACTATTCACCCTCCTGGCTATAGCTGTCCCATCTCTCCCAGGGGACCGAGCAGAAAGGGTGCAGCAGACTGAGTGTGGGAAGCACATACTGAGTTCTCTTTTGGACTGCTACAGCACTTCCTATCACCACACTGCTCCTGCATTGTGGGATTTCTTATGGTGTGGGGTGTTTTTGTTCATTTGTTTGGGGTTTGTTTGGTTGGTTTTGGGTTTAGTTTTATTGTTGTGGTTGTTGTTTTGTTGTTGTTTTCTTTTTTTAATGTTTTTCATGATATATGAAATTCTCTGTGTAGAAAGGCTGTGGGTGTATTGTGCTTAATCTGGCAGTATGAGTGTAGACGAAAAACAATCTGAAAGTTGTTTTACCTGTCCTGGTTTGGACTCTAGGGGGCGTTACCAAGTGACGAGAGATCCAACAGAGTAACAATAACTAACTAAAAGAATTTATTTTAACAAAAACTAAAACCAAACAATAAATGCAAAACAAGGACAAACTATGCTACTCCAGGCTGGCTGCTGGGCTTGCTCCTGGAAAATAGAGCGAAAGGAAACCCCAGGGGGACCAAGGGGAAGGGATACCACTGCTAGGGAGGTGCATGGTCCTCAGCGTTGCACTGCCTCCGCTGTGGATCCAGCTGCGCTGCTGCTTGGGCCATGGGAGACAGGGAGGAAGATAGGGGAGATGAGCCGAGATACATCTTGGGTGAAAGCCGAGCCACAAAAGGAGGCAGGACTTCTGTGCCTGCTTCCATGCCCATTCTTGCATTTTCTCGGGGCATCCTTCTGGGGCAGGCCAACTCCTCATTGTATGATGGCACTGGGCACTGCTTACTCCCAGAGACTTCACCCTGAGACAACATGGTGGCATTCCCGCCAAAATGTCTTGCGACAGCAGTTCACCAGGGAGGAGTGGCTGTCACTGCCGCCCTGCCAACACCATGGGGCACCCTGAGGGCCAGGGGCCACCAGCAGCCTTGCGCTCTGCCACCCTGAGACTGCTCCACACGGTGGCACTGGCCCAGGGGCTGGCCTCACTCTGTGCGCTGGCCATGGCTGCCACAGGGGCGGCCCCACCCACCACAAGGGCTGCCGCCACCACGTGCTCACTGCCAGCGCCACATGACACTGGCTGCCGGTGCACCGCCAGTGCGGAGGTTCCCACCACCACCTGCAGGGGCCCGGAGGCGCCTCCAAGGCACCGCCCACAGGCAGCTCCCCCAGCAGCAGCTCAAGGCTGCTCCACCGGCCGTGCAAGCCAGGGACTGGCAGAAACCGCCACATGCCGCTGCCAGGGGGGGCTGGCATGCACACAGCGCCAGCAAGAATCAGCAGGGTCACCCAGGTGCCATGCCGCCAGAGGCCACCCCTGCAGTGCAAGCTGGGCAGGGAAAGCTGGCGGCTGCACCTGCAGCTGCTGCTGCTCGGCTCACCCCAGCAGCCACATGCAGCCGGGGGCAGTCCACACTCCACCTGTGCCACCAGTACCCCATGCCACAGTGGCTGGGGAAAACCCCCACCCTGGTGCCACGAGGTGGCCAGGGCCAGGGCCGGTGGTGAATGCGCGTCGGCCCACCAGGAACCAACAAANCAGGCCAACTCCTCATTGTATGATGGCACTGGGCACTGCTTACTCCCAGAGACTTCACCCTGAGACAACATGGTGGCATTCCCGCCAAAATGTCTTGCGACAGCAGTTCACCAGGGAGGAGTGGCTGTCACTGCCGCCCTGCCAACACCATGGGGCACCCTGAGGGCCAGGGGCCACCAGCAGCCTTGCGCTCTGCCACCCTGAGACTGCTCCACACGGTGGCACTGGCCCAGGGGCTGGCCTCACTCTGTGCGCTGGCCATGGCTGCCACAGGGGCGGCCCCACCCACCACAAGGGCTGCCGCCACCACGTGCTCACTGCCAGCGCCACATGACACTGGCTGCCGGTGCACCGCCAGTGCGGAGGTTCCCACCACCACCTGCAGGGGCCCGGAGGCGCCTCCAAGGCACCGCCCACAGGCAGCTCCCCCAGCAGCAGCTCAAGGCTGCTCCACCGGCCGTGCAAGCCAGGGACTGGCAGAAACCGCCACATGCCGCTGCCAGGGGGGGCTGGCATGCACACAGCGCCAGCAAGAATCAGCAGGGTCACCCAGGTGCCATGCCGCCAGAGGCCACCCCTGCAGTGCAAGCTGGGCAGGGAAAGCTGGCGGCTGCACCTGCAGCTGCTGCTGCTCGGCTCACCCCAACAGCCACATGCAGCTGGGGGCAGTCCACACTCCACCTGTGCCACCAATACCCCATGCCACAGTGGCTGGGGAAAACCCCCACCCTGGTGCCACGAGGTGGCCAGGGCCAGGGCCGGTGGTGAATGCGCGTCGGCCCACCAGGAACCAACAAACAGACTCACCAGCACTCTGCAAACTGCCAGGATTCATTCCACTTTGCTTTCTTGCAAAAAATGAAAAAAAAAGTTTGGAAAACAAATCCCTCTCCCTCCCCCCCAGCAAACACCCTGAAAAACAACCCCACCCCCTCCCTTTCCCCCCAGGAAACCCCTCGGAAAACAACTCCTCTCCCTTCCCACACGGAAGGGGTTTAAAAACGAGAACATTCCTTCACCCCACAACAACCTTAATAAGCAAGACCTAGTAAATTTTGTGAATAAAACATTACTGATGATGCAAGCATAATTTGGGGAGGCTGCTAAATTACAGGGAGTGCTGGAGTAGCAGAACAAATTATATACTTGACTACAAAGCAGATATATCTTATCCACTCAATAAGAAAGCCTCAAATTTTAAAAGATAACATTTATGGCCTAGAAGTAGAATTTAAACAAAACGTGATGTCAAATTTATTTAAACAGGCTCTCTGTATTAGCTTATTCTTAGAATTAAATTAATGAAATACAGGTGAAGTTGCTACCCTTTGTCAGCCCAACACAATTAAGTGTCTCTCCATCTTGCACTACTGCAGTATGTATAGTCTCGTGCTTCTCTAAAAACAGAAAACCAAACTAATTAGTCTGAAAGGCACACATGATTCTCTTAAGATGAACCTGTGAATTTAAAGAGTCTAGTAATTTATTTTTTTTAAGAGGAAGGCAATATCCTTAACAGCTATATTACTTGTACAGACTAGCAGTAGAGGACCTATTCAGACTAAGTCTGTTGCATTTGTAAGATTAGGGATCTGAATGAATAATGAGTCTACTCAGGCAGCTAAACATACTTGCCAAGACTGGGAGATCAGTAACACCAAAAGCAAAAAAAACCAAAAAGACAAATCATATCAAACCGAAAAAAACCGAAACCAACAAATGCAAACATACCCAAATCCCAAGAAAGCAAAAAAAACCCCAACCCAACCCAAACAAAACTAAACAATATAAGAAACCCCCCCCCGAAAATCTCACAATTAATTTTACACCTCCTTTTGACGTTTAATTTTGCACATTTCTTTCAATTTGCAGTATTTATGACATCATTGAATGATGTCATAAATGTAAGCTGCAGCAGATTTAAGTATTCTCTGAAATAATTTCAAATGTCATGTATGAAAACTAAAAAGCCTACACCAATTACAATAATTAAGGTTTTAGCAATTGCCTATTATTCCCAAGATCAGATCCATTTAGTATCAGCAACCTGAACTGAAGTATGTGATTGAAATCTATAAACAGTAAGAGCTGCCATCCTGGTAATTCAATATTTGGTTTATTCTAAAACTTTTTTTCCAATTTAAAATATTTCAACTCGTATAGGCTCAAATCAGTTCCAACTTCCATGGCTCTTCATTTTTTTTTTCCATCCAAAAGACAAAACTCAAAACCCTTAGATCACTTTCATGCCATTTATGGTCTTCAGACTTTCTACAACAAACAGTAGGGACCAGCAAGTTACTAAAAATGATACAGAAGCAATCTGAGAACCATTTATGCCTCTGATCTCAGCACATTTGGAAAAGAAGTGCAAACGTTGTGATGCAGCACAGACATAGCCTGCCACTACTGCATTTAACCAGCTCAAAAACTACAGTGGATTTTGACAGATAAAAACCTGGGATGGAAGGCACCACAGCTCTAATGTTCATGATGTACTTGCTTAAACAGAAATAAATAACTGATCTAAACGAAAAGATTTCAGATGGTATATCAGGTCAAAAGATTTAACTTACCTTCCATCATGTTTTGAAGTAATTTTTGAATGATTATTTCAAATTTAAGAATATTAATTTCCTGGGTTGGGGGGGGGGGCGGTTTGGGAAACTTAGTCTTGTCTAAGCAATAGTCTCTGCTTTTAATAACTACATATGAAACTTTCAACTCATTTAGAGTTTGATTGCTCAACATTTATAAGGAAACAAGCAGTCAGAAATCTGAGGAAAGGAAGCTACCTGAAAGCTTGAGTTTCAAGAGAGTGAGCAGGCAGGGAACCAGGGAACACATGTTCCCAGGCTTCAGGGGCTACCTTCTTGCTTGGCAAAGGCAAAAGAGCTTGTTTCCAAAACACTGACAAAACCTCCAAGAATCTATGCTCAGATTGTGAAGTTATGCTGGCATTTTCTTGACTATGTTTATGAGTAGTGATCACTTTACATAAAGATATGCCAAGAATCACTAGAAATTACTTTGGCAAAGTACTGTAAGAACAGCTTATAATATTTTCAGAAATGTCTTCACATCAGTTAGAAGAAGCTCGCTGTAGGAAGAGAACTCCAAAGGAAATAGAGCTTCAAGTAATGCTTTTATCACAGTCTCAAATGGGAAACAGAAGGTGACTCCATTTTATGATGCCCTGAGATACTAAGTCTGGATGGATGAACTACAGAAGAAGTTCCAAGCAGATGTCCAGCCAGAAACAAATTAATCCTCTTCTCTCACAAGAGAATTAAGGTTATTTAATCTTGACCTTCATCTAAGACTCTATTTTCTTTTCTTCTTTTCTGGTTTTAGCCATTCTTTGATATTTTCATTTATACTATTTAGTTTTCGTTTCCCAAAAAGAGAAAAAGCAATGATGGTAGAAGAGTGACTTTTGCTTTGGAAGTCTTTAGCCAAAAATTAAAGCTCATTCAACTATTAAAAAAAAAAAAAAGAATAGACAGAGTGTCCTTAAGGTTACCATGCCCTCACTAGAAGGTAGGATTTGATTAACTCATTGACAGCTAGCCCCCAGACTTTTCATGAATCGGCACAAAAATCTGAGCTGCCTGCCTCGCAGCTCTGTTGTGAAACACAACTCTATTATGCTTTCTGCTGCATATGAAGCTCTGCAGGGACATGACAAAATGAATACACAAACAGATTAAAGAAAATATATTAAGTAGATAGCCCTGGCACTCAAAGCTATGCCCTCACTCTTGCTTAAGTTTTTTTTTGCCATCACATTGAGGCATGTCCTTTGAATCCATCAGCACCCTGAGCAATTACAAATAGATAAGCCCCTGAGCACTGCTCACCCCAAAAAGCCACATCTGTTTCAGTCACTAAATAGCCACAAATGAGCAACAACACAATTATAACATAGCTCATAACAAGTGAAATTCAAAATGCTGCTTACATTGCTGCTTGCAGTGATAACAAAATTATGAGAGCAACAACAAACATCGAAACTGCTCAAGCAAACAAACTAGAAGACATGTTAGGTTTTTGTGGCAGCCACATCCTAGTGCTTTCTCCAGGCTTTCTTCTTCCCTTGATGTGATTTTTCCTCTTGACCACATCTCACTTTACATCAAAAAAAAAGGCACTCTTTCTTGTAGAATGTGCAAATTGGATGGTTGGTATGAGATGAAGAAGGGTAGAGGTAACACAAATCTTAAACTGACAAATAAAAGAAGAACTGGAAAAGAAAGTAAACCTAAATAATCTAGTCGCACGTATTCAGAAATCTTTGAAAAGCTATGGGCATATTACAAGTTGCAGCAGGCCCGCAGGCAGCTTTAATTTGCATGAATGGCTGTAGCACAGAAGCAAAGGGCTGGATTACTGGATGACCTTGGCAGCATTCTGAGGGTAACTGAAATGCAATTTCTTCAGTCAGGCTTAGAGGGGCTCCTTTGATAGGATATATACCAGTATTTCCTTTCTTTGAGAAATTAGCAAACATAATTCCAAGTGCAGTAAAGCTGTAGTATTTTGTAAAGCAGTTGAATTTTGCCTGTTTCAAAAATTTTAATATTACCATCTCTGGATATTATTTCACTGTATTATATTAACAGAATGCATCTTGTGATTTTAGCAGTATTTGGGACACTCAGAAGGTCATTGCTACTCATCATAATGTTAGTCAACATAAACTGTGTTTCTTACTAGACTTTCATTAATTTCATAAAATCAGCATATAAATACCCATTGCACTCCCCTTTCCCTCCCACTTCTGAGGTACAGCAGAAGAAAATATGCAGGTACTGTGCTTTAGGCAGCAAAAGTGGCAGCATCAACAGGGTTAGGTATCTATTTCCTAATTAATTCAAACTGGATGCTCACTACCCTCTGATTAAGTCTGTTACATTTTGGCTGAATACCATTAAACTGAATGTAGTTATCACCATGCTGTTACTATAGATAAAGAAATCATTCCATGCATAAAAATAGCATCCTATTAAAAAAATAAATAAAGATCTTAAAATACTAAGGGGACAATGCATGTCCCTAAAATATAAGCACAAACTCAGCAAGCTTCTATAAAGCAGACATTCAAAATCCTATGTTGACAAGGAGGACTTATTTCTTTTCCTGATGATAGTTCAAGTTTGCAAATAGATAAGTGTATCTCATGGCTAGGAGAATGGGTAGGAAAGTGCAGGAATCAATAAAGATGATAACTCAAGCTAAAATATTGGACACATGTAGAGCTATTCCACAGTTCCAACTCATTTCATCTTCTTAAAATACCTGAGCATTGAAAAGAAGAGATGGCAAGATGACATGGTGGAGAAAAAAAGAAGTTCACAGAACTTGGTGTAATTTTATTGTAGCAGAAATAATATCTACAGACTGATCCACTCATTCTTGGTTTGTAGATTTGATTACTGCATCTTATACTCAAAATGGAGACAAGCTTCTTAAAAAGATTCCACTTAGTACAAAACAGTATGGTTTAATTGCAATATATTGTGCTTGGCCAAACAGATTGTCACAGGCATGTCACTTTCGTAATTTCTTTGTGCTAGTTCCTTCTGAATTCAGAGTCCAGCTCAAGGTCTGTGTCGTGCTATTCATAGCCCTAGGAAATAATTCTTTTGTGTAAGGGGCCACTCTGGTTGAGTAACCTTAGACAGCTGAAAACCAAAAAAGTAGACTTGATGAAAACTAATAAAATATAACAGAAAGAGCTCGATCTCTATTCATTGCTAAAATATCTCTAAAACTTGCCATGAAAAAAAACAAACCTCTTCCTCATATCCATCAGAAGGCATTTTTCCTTTAGAAGTGTCTGCCAAATATGCATGATCTAAATTCATCACAAAAAAGAATAGCAAGGCTGTGTCCCACATTGAAACAGTAAATGTGCCACACGTGTTTTAACATTTAAAACCAGAAAAAAAGGAGTTAGAATTTCTCAGCACTTTGCTTAGGACTCAGCTCAAAATTAAAATATGCAAATGTCAGTGTCTAGTTTTGAGTAATGCATTGTCGTGGTTTTACCACAAATTTAGTGATTTTTGACAAGAGATGTCTGAGAGAAGCCACAGACACACCCCAAAATGAAGAAAACACACAAATATCACAGTTTATTTCGCACACACACAAAATCCGACGAATAAAGTGCAACAAAACAGACAAATTAAGCTTCCCAGGGCCCGTGTTGGGATGAGGACGCTCTGGAAATAGTGCTGGTCTTTCTCTCTGAGGCTCCCGGAGAGACGCCGGGGTAATTAGAGAAGGCCCGCAACCGATCTGAGGACCACCCAGCAGCGCGAGCTTCCGCTCGGCTTTTTCTGAAGAAAAACACTCAAGACAGTTAGAAACCGCAAGCTGCCTCCCCCCGCCCTCTAGGCCTCTGGGAAGGGATTTCAGTGCTGATGGAAGAGATGTGGTCTTTGGAACCCGGGCAATAGCTGCAGATAA
>VYZS01089903.1:0-30223 GCA_013400695.1 Neodrepanis coruscans | reverse complement strand
AATTCTTTGCACTGTGAAATCCTAAAATAGAAAGAAGCAAAGAATATAATCTGTGATAGCAGCAGTTGTTTCTTCTGTTTTACTAGAATAATGAGAAGGAGCAACTTAAAATGTAAACAAATTAAAGAAGATGCCAAGAACCAGTTGTAGGGATGAAAGGCTCAATATAAATGAATATTTGAGCTCAGTTCACACTGTTGGACTATAGCCACTTGAACTTCTAAAGTAATTACTACTAGCCTACCTGATTGTACAGTTTTCAGAAACAGAATAAATCATACCAGTGAATTAATTACTAAAGATTGCTTGCAATATCATTTGTAAGGACAAATTTGTCACTTTTCCTGACAGCTATTTGCATTGCCTGATTAGTTTTTCCTTGTAGACCACTTTGTTGATAAAGTCTTTGGACTGAACCTAGTCTGCACAGTGAAGTAAATAAAAAAATGCTGTTTAATGTTACTTGTCAATATAAATGGACTTAAATATAAATACATTTATAAATGTAAATATAAAATGGAATTCACATCACAGTTGATAATCTCAGTAAGTGTAGTTGCTATAGTGACTTTTTAACATACTTTGGAAATGGGTTTCTTTACATTTTCTGGCTGTGATCAATAAAAAATGCAGCTCCATTGCTACTTATAGACTCATATCTATGCTTTTTTTTCAGACTTATTTTTGATAAGGCTGTTAGATATTTTCTTTGAAAGCTTTTTTTTTAAAAAACAAAACCTTAAGAAGATTTTTTTTGTCTGTGTATATTTTAACATGTTTTACAAAGTGGTGCAGTCCTATCAATTAAATGACACCAATTTTTCATTTCCCCTAATTGCACCACATAAATTAAAATTAATGTTTACAAAATAGATAAAAAACACCTTTGGCTATCATTTATTAAATAAATGTGTCTGGTTAGTTGGAGGTCTTATTTCTTAAGCTACCCAGAAACCAAATTCACATGGGTAGATTGAAGTTCAGGTGACCAATGGCTTTCAGAGTTAGTCCCACCTTTTATATTTAATGATTATTTGCTTATTGCATATTTTGCTGGAGTATTCAGGTAAGGTGAATGGATTATGTGTGTATTGAAATACCTTTCCTGCCTTGAAAAAGAGGAAAGATTTATCTCTGAATGCCATCACAAAGCCCCATTAGACCAGATTTTGTTCTTTTTTAGCCCAAGGATGTAGCAGAAGACAGTGTGCTTCTTGCAGGTGTTTAGCAGGAGTTTTGAGTATATACAAGGCCAAAACCAGTCATCTGATGACGGAAGAGACGGAATGTCTTACATTTTGAGCTACCTACTGTATGAACAGTGGTGCTTTCAGGCAAATTGGAGTGGAAACATACATGGAAGCTTTGCTTACACTTTTAATAGTGTTCACCATTAGGCCTTTTTCTTTTTTTCAACAGAGGACAGATATGGGATGGATGGGAAGGCTAACCTGCCCAGTTTCACTGGCGACATTGACTGGCAAGGACTGGAAGACTTGTACAGTGTGAATGAAAGTGTATATGAATACAGATACAACTTTAGCCTTAGTCTGGCTGACTGGACTAATTACTTGAAGGATGTAGATAGAATGTTTGCACTGCTGAACAGTTACTATCAGCAAAATGAAACAGACAAGGATAACACTGCTCAAAGCAATGGGGACGAATCATCCACGCCGTTTACCTTGGTGGAAATGACTTCTGCTGAAGAATCAAGTGGCCTGACTGCGGAAGAGTTGCAGCTTATTGTGCCAACAGACTTTGCAGCCCTTGCTTTGAGCATGGTGACTATAAGTCAGGAGAGAAAACTTGAATTAAACAATGATATTCCTGAGAAAAGTAGTTTGAATGACGCACACTGGAAAAATAGTCATCAAGCTGAAAAATGGATGGAGGATAAAGAATCGGACCGTTTTGATATGGATTTCAGTGGAAATAGTTTGATAGAGTTGGAGTCCCGGCATAGCTTCATGCTACAGCCCATCAGTATTCCTCAAAAAGACACTCATCAGGATAGCGACACTGTGGAAAATATATTTGAGGATCAAATGTATCTTCCCACGAGGTCTGATGAACCCCTCATTCATCAGGCTGTAAACATATCCATTAGGGATTCACGTACCGGTACCCAGAAAGCAGGAACTTTCTTAAAAAAACCAGAACAGATTCTTGCAGAAGAAAGTTCGCAAATGCTAAATGTAGAAGGCAGTGCCTCAGCTCCACTCTCCTTGGATTAGATGAAGTTGTAAACCATTAAATAAGTTCTCCTTTTTCTTATTAGCAAACTAATAAAGGTAATCATGACAACTGACATTCCATGTTTATTGTAGATACATTTTGCAGCTAAATTGAGCCCAGTTCAGTGTTTGTCTGTATGCATTTTTTTCATTAAAAGAAACAGTGTTAACTTTGAAATGCACATTCTCCACATTTTCCAAAAGCTAAAAATTATTTCTTTGAAGAGGATATCAGGTTACTTTCTCTATTTCCAAATTATTCCACCATGAATGAGTGTTTCAGTTAACCCAATAAGCCTGCATAATGTCTTTCTTATCAATTATTTTNGAATGAGTGTTTCAGTTAACCCAATAAGCCTGCATAATGTCTTTCTTATCAATTATTTTAACCACTGGCAATTCTTAATATCACACTTTCAAGTAAAATGCACTTTTAAAATCTGTATGCCATACCATTTATGAATCTAATATCTTGCAGGTTCTTAGTTTATGCATTGTCTCATGAAAATGTGAAACCAATAAATAGATTGACAGGAAACAAGTAAATAGCGTGGACTGTGGAAACAGATTCTTTGAATATTATTTTAGCAAAAATATTGCATGTTTTTGTTACATTGATTAAATTTACTCTCAGAAAGGTATGGCTAATGATTGTTAAATGTAGAAGGATTTGTTTAAATTGGATTGTTTCCGTATATGTTTTTATTGTCAGTATTAAAATTTCATGAGTTTTTTTGACTTTTTTTTTTTTTGCTGACACTGGTAGAAAGGTTTACATTAATACATAAATGCTTTTGTCACCCCACCTGATTTTTATTATTTTGAACACTATCTTGAAAGCATTATTATCATTTTGAGTCTTAAATTGTTTTTTTTGTTTTCAACAGGCATTAAAGGGAATGATAAAATCATGTTAGACTTCCATTATTTTATATACAAAAGGCACATGAGGTTAAAAATAATAGTTTAGATAATTTTTGTTGTTGTATTCTAAATTTTTTCTTCAACTTTACCAAACATTAAATTTTATGAAGTATAATACAAAAATTACATTGAAAATCTGTATTACTCAAAACTTAATAATTTTTTTCCCTTACTTTTTCATAAATTTCTAAATAATTAGCATAACAAGAACAACAAAAGAGAATTACCTCAAACAGATCCATAGTGTCTAACTCACAGGTGTGTTTCCTATCTGTTACATGTTATATAGTGTAGTGAGCATTTTTTGGCTATTGCAAGCACTGCAGGTTAAACTTACATTCATTACATTGTATTTTAAGTTGAAACTTTTTAAAAAGGAGATTCTTTTAGTAGGATTTTAATAATTTTAAGAAGCAGTCTTTTTGATGGACTATGTAAATATGTTAAAATTACTAGTTCTCTATCTGATGTATGTGTCATGGGCTGGTTGATAGAAAAACATATTTATGGTCATGAATGATGCTATTTGTACATAGGTTCTAAGTTACTAGGATACAAACTGTGTTTTTAAATCTTGTATAATATTTCTGTGATACTTTTATAGTACAATTCTGGCTTCAGGAAAGTCTAGAAGCAATATTTCTTGAAATAAAAAGTGTTTTACTTTACCTGCTTCAGAGAAGTCCAGATGGTCTAGTTTTCCTCCTAATTAAGTTTTTATTTTAAAAATGCATTAACAATTTGAGCTTTAAGAATCCATCCACATTTAAAGCACCAGGCAACAAAATAAGACACAATATTCCATTACTTATAAATTATTCCCAGAGATGTGAATAGCATATTTCTTTGTTTAAGACATGCTGTGATTTTATTTTTAATTCCAAATTCATCCAATCCTTTCTTCCTTGAAGTCAATGCACGGAGCTGCACAACCAGCAGGTCCTGGAAGTAAAGTGATGTTTTGTAAAGCCATGCTTTGGTGCTTTCTCTCCTCTCTGCAGAGTTCTCCCTATGACATCAAAGCACAGCAGACAGGACACACAGTGATTAACAAGAGTGGACCTCAGATTAATAGTTTCCTTGTACAAGAGTCATCACAAAAAAGAATTTAGGTTCCAAGGTAAATTCTTTCTTAGTTGCACTCTTATGTTTGTTCGATAGCCTGTGAATAAGATTAGTTTCATACCTGAACTCAGCCTCTGAATCTATGCTTCTTGAAATCTTCTTTTACATAGTCTTTGGACACTGATGCTCCTGCAGACATGAAGTTACAGGTAAAGTTTGTGGGCATCAGGAAAGGGGATAAAACTTAAGTGTTCAAAAAGCAGTCATTGCAATGCCAGATAGACCCTTGAGGGAAGTCTACCCGAGAAAGCACACTGGCAAGCACAGGATGCATTTCAAAACAGGGTGCAGAGCTGGATGAGCCAGCAAGGTTGGGAGAACTTGAAGTACAAAGGTGAATTGAATACAGCTACTCTGTTTTGGGGGGAATTACCCAGCACCAGCAATGTGCCCTACATTCTTTGAAAGTACACTTCTTTGAAGGAACCAAGCAATATGCTTTCTACTCTCTTAATGCTTGAGCAGAGATAAAAAAGGGAATTGTGCAATAGTGTGGTCCACCCATTCACCCCACTTGTCCTTCTTTCTTACATAAGAGCTTAAAGCACTCACTCAGGCAATGGAAACTTCTAGGACAGTACTCAGTCTTCTAAGTTATCAGGAGCTTTGGTAGTGCCCTATCTTCTAAACTAGGTGGGCAGCTCTCTTATAGGAGTGTAGAGGAAAGAAAAGTATAAAAGACACTCATTCTGTAGTCAGGTGGTACAGGGAGAAACAAGTTCTGATCCTTGCTCTCTTAGAAACATGCATCAAATATAAAACTAAAGGGCAAAAGCTGTCATATCCCTAAGTACGCATCCTCAGCAGTGTGTTGTTGTCTGAGTAGCTTTTGCATTTCTTTCTGTGCAGTACTTCTTGTCCTACAGCTGAAGCAGTTGAGTCCATGAGCAGAACATGGTGTGACTGTCAGGGAGCTTGTACAGGCATTTGGCAGTTGCAGGCTCAGGAACAAAACAAGTGCCTAAATCTGACTTCATCAGCAAGCACTTCTCATAGCAGGCAAGGGAAGGGCTGAAAGAAGGACCTTCTTGCTTTTTCTGATCTGCAGAGCAGTGTCAGGTATGTCTATTCTGAACAGCAATACATAGTTAATTACTTTCTGAAGAGTGCTTGAAGCTGGACAGGAAGAATTTAAAGGCCTGCACATCTTTGGGAGGTACTAATGTTACATAAAAAGTTTCTTCTAGAATTTAAAATAAGGCAGCCAGTAATGCCCTCATACCTTTGGACAGTGTGACACACTTTCTGAGACCTCCTAGCAACTAAAAGCCCTGAAGAAAAGTAAAGATGTGTAAGTCCTTCATTTCCAGAACTACAGACATAGAATCACAGAATGGTTTGGGTCAGAAGAGGCCTTAAAAATAATCTAATTCCAGCCTCCCACCATTGGCAGGGACATGACTTAGAGCTGTTGTCGGCAGGTAAATCCTTTTGTTCCTATTGTGTTAATGCACACTAACAGCTTTGGGGGGGAAAACCAAAGCCAAACCAAACAAAAAACTCCCACATTTGGATCAGAGCACTGTTCAGCCAGAGCTACCTGGGAGCTGACCGGGGTAACTTGACACCTGCTTGGGCAGCAGATGTCAGTGCAGATCCACACAACAAGCACCTCTCCTAGAACTCTGCACTCCCCGCTTTGCTTCCAGCCACTGCCAAGGGTGTTACAGTCTTCAACTAGCAACGGTACCCATGATATGCTACAAATCTAATTTAATTCACAGCACACTCCTTGATTTAACAGTTCTGGTCTTGGACACTGGTGGCATTTAGGGGGATCTGCAAGATGCATTTTAATGTGGTTGTATGTATTGGAAATGAAAACGTGTAAGTCTTACTATGAACTATAAAATCAGAGAAGATCTAGACCCCATAGATTTCTCTGCTGCCCATGAAACAGTAGCCTCTTTCTGGCTGAGCATGTCAGCTGTAGCTGCAGGGTTGGCTGAGTCTCGTAAGTGCTGGGCACACCACCACAGAGAGCACATGCACTTAGATACCTCAGAATGACACCATATCCTGAATCAATGTGGCTTCAGCCGCCCTATGGCAGCAAAGTTTTGGTCATTGCTGGAGTATGGAGGCTTGTAGTATTCACAGCACACTGAGCAGTGAAGAAATATCACAGAAACAAGCTACAGCTCCCCCAACTATAAAACATGTACTACAGGTCAAAACACTGTTAGTATAAAGGTTCAATAATGAAATATGAAAAATACATTTAATTTCAACCTGATGTTCTTATGATCTTGAAAGACCAGGCTGCCTTTGGACAGAATTGACAACCATGGATACATCTATACTTTTAAATTAAGTCCAGAGAGTAGAAAGCCTAGCTCTGAAGCCAAATTGTATGAAGACCAGGCTGGCCCCTTCCACATCACAGCACTTAGCCCAGGATCTCCGTTTGGCTCTGTGCTGATGTTCCTGTGAACTCAACATACAATTTCCATTTGTTTTCATTTTTAAATATTAGCAGTAGTATGAAACCTGTGTTGCAACCACTAGAGCTCCTATCCTTCTACTCTGTGGTAGGGCGAGGTGTGCTGCCATCCCTGCAGTGCTGCATGTGGCCATGACACACAAAGCCTGCCATGTTCATGGCTGCAGAAGTGGTGGGGGACCAAACCTGGCTCAGCCCCCTCGCGTGAGAGCTCTTTGCAGTACACTCCTTCTCTGCAAACCATGTGGAGGCAAGTGTGTTGGTGTGGCCCAAATCAGAGCCAAGGAGTGAACATCAGGAGTCCGGTCCCTGGCTTCATGCCCTGGCCCTCTTTCATTGAGCAACATAGATGCACATAGTCGTGTGCTCTATGTAATTTTCCAACTGTCGATATCTATTTCAAATTTGTATTTCTTACCATATAACTAATATCAATTAAAATTAGTGCTAGATGAAATGGTAGAATTCAACAATTTAGTTCTGCACAATCAATACTTAGTTGTGATTCGGATGTCATTGAATTCAGTGGAAATATTTGGTTTTGCTTGATAATGTGCTAAAACACCAAATACTTCATCACCTCATCCGGAGTGATTACACAGTTATCTATGAACAGTTTTTGTCTTTGTTCTTGTCTGAAATAAAACACACATGATATACAATTTTTTATTTCCAAGTATCAAGTATTCAAGAGTTTGTTTTGTAAACACATGTTTACAACAGATGCAGACAGTAGATTTCATTAATTCATGGGTTATACAACTTTAAAATTATTCTAAGCTCTGCTGAGAAATAAATATCAATTAAAAAAAAAGCATACAGGAACCTAAAGTACGCAAAAAACCCAGCATAAACCAATTATTCTCTTTTTACCACAGCACAGCACCCACACACTCATACGGTCAGACATACTGTACAAATTTCCTTAATATTCTACACATTTGCTTAATAATGAGTTTTTTAAAAAATAAAAAGTAACAGGCAGTGTGCCCCACTCCATGCTCCTAAGATACAACCCAGACTGTTGCTGTTCTGCTTACATTGTTTGGCAGAGGTATGCACTGCAGCTAAGGGCGAAACTCCCATGTGCTCAACTGGGGAAAAGAGGTGTTCTTTGAGAAAAGCCTACACTCAACCATGGATCTCACTGATGCAAGATTATTTTCTTCCTTTTTTTAACTGAAACTCAACTCTGAATCATTTTGTACTTTTTGTTTGGTTTGTAACTTCCCTTCATGTTTTCAAATACGGAGTTTATTACAGAGGTAAAATTTCTGGCCTGTCAATCAGAAGTGTAATTACTGCTCTTAGTGCTATTTAGGATACAGATACCTGTTCAGCATAAGCAGTCCAGGCACAATAACACAAAATAATTACTGTTCAGAATTCAAAATGGAAGGGAAAAAATTTGTCTTCAAGATTTTAAACTCAAACCCCTTTGTTTTAAGTCATAGCTCACTTTAAGGTCAACCAGATTTGGCCTTTTCCCATTGCCAGAGAGAGAATCTGCTCTTGTTTCTACCCTTCTCTTTCTGGTATTCCATGAAAGAAAATCCATATTTCAGATCTGAATCCCCATTTTAATTCAAATGCTTACTAACATATTGCTTGGAAAGGGGTTCCAGAATTTAGCCCACTGTTTCTTGTCATTAATATAGAATTTATTTTTAGCCTCTGCTTAACCAAAGCAACTAAATACAGTAATATGCTACAGTAGGATTAGTACATTCTATGTGAGATTTCTGTGGTCTGTATAGCTTTTACCTTAGTTATTAGTGCTGGGTCAAATCCTACACTGTCTCCTGAAATTACTTTCCCATAGAAGAGCTAGATAGGAATTGGCCCACCAAGAATTACAAACACTCGATTTGCTGGAGCAAATAGTCCAGTCCAGACTTTAAGAACAAAAACACATGCAGTTGCATTACTGACATGCCTGGAATATGTAATTTAAGTCATAGTGAATACATCATAAAATACATCAGTACCTATTAGCACCACAGAGTTGTTAGTCATTTGCCCAAGATTATTAAGCTGTCTCACCCTTCTCAAGGTGAACAATGTTTTGGATGCTTTTTGTAGCCCTTCATAAATTCCACAGTTTTTCACCTATTCTATACCATGTTGTTACATTGGATAACATTGTGACAACTGGTTTGAGATTGAGAAAACAAGAAAATACAGTACACACAATGGTTGATGCAATAATTTGAACAGTAGAATGGAACCTGGATAAGTAAGTATCTATTTTTTAACACTTGAAGTCAAGAAAACTTTGGAGCTACTTTGAAATTGCAGAGCTATGTTTGTGTTTAAAAGGCTGTAGTAAGTAAAAAAAACCTAAAGTTTATCTGAAGGACTGGAGGGGCAACTGCTAAAACCCACGGGTATTAACTGTAGTTTAATGTAATGGATATGGCTACAGGATATGGGTAGTGTTAACTGTCCTTAACATATGTAATAAATTACGAAGAAAAGATAGGGAAAATTTCCTTCCTGAGGATCAGGTAGGCTTTCAAACCTTTGGCCACATAGTAATATAAATTAGTGATATCCACTGTAAAGAAGAGAAATCATGTGAACCCTGGCCATACCCTATCTGAAGGTTCCTCCACATCTCTACTCTATGGTAATGTTTACACGTAATTTTTTGCATTGTTATCTGTAAAACAAGATGCTAAAATTAAAAAAGAAAGCCCTAATTCTCTACCAGAGAGTAAGTTCATCACCATGATGTCAACTGGCCATCCTCTAAGCACTGTAAAGTGATAAAAGTGTCCATAAAATCAAATCCAGCATGTGAAGAACCTGAGACGTGTTGATACAGGTTTAATCTACAAGGGGCAAAGCAACACTGATTCAGATCGCAGTCCAGGTAAATCTGTTACCAGGTATTTTAAGCCCTTGGAAAGCAATCACAGCTGGATGGCTTCAGCTGGGGGAACTCAGATATTGAAGCAATGCAGCATGGTATCTCCTATACCATTAAGACACATTATTAGACACACAGAGATAAACTGGTTTAGGAAGTTTTTTGTCTTTCATCTCAGAAAATATTAGTAGTAACCAGTGAATAGGGTATAAAAGCTAAACAAGCACTTGCTAAAGTTCAACTTGTTAACTTCCAATCCAAGGTATGGCCAATTTCTTCAGTCTGAACTTTGGACTGATGAGGCTGAGAATCTGGCTCCAAAAGAGCAGTAAGACACTTTGGACCTATTTATTAATCATCAGTTTTACGTCAATAAAACACCATGAAGAGCTGTAGTATTAAACACACAGAAATTGTAGTAAGGCAGCAATTATTCTGGCATTTTGGGGGAAAACCCACAAGAACAGTACAGAAGGTGCTGACCTCTCTCCCAGACATGCTCTCTTAGAGTTACACTGAGCAAGCAGTGCTCTGCTCCACTTGTGCAGGATACTAAAGATTTGTCACTTTAATCTCTAGGTCTAAGTTCTGTGAAAGGGCACGATTCAAACCCACAGTATTATTTAAGAAATTTCACTGCCTCAAGATCAGAAAGATGCCCTTATTTAATCTACCTCCTCATGTAACACACAGGTTTACCGTCAGAAATTCATAAAATAAGTGAATGGCAGGAAGAACTAGAGGGTATCTTTGAGCATTTCCACAAAATATTTTTAATTTGAATTCTATTTGAAAATGAAAATTTTCCTCTGTTGCCAGGTATGTAAGTAGCCACACATGAATGCCGCAGAAGAGCACTCAAGTGCTCCTCCGTGCTATTCTTCTTACAGTTAGCACTGAATCCATAGGGATAAAAAGCTCATCATGGAAATTACGCTTTGGGTAAAGGAATTCCTTTTTAATGCAGATGGAATTCAGTCCCATACTTACATACATGCATTATTTTTAAGTGCATTACTTGAGTATATAAATTTATCCACATATTAAAGTGTTCTGCTGGATCAGAGCCATAATGAATTATGCTTAATACTACAAATTAATAAGCTATATTTGAAAAAAAAAATTTGAAGACACTATATTCAAGTGTCTGTAGCTGATTTAGGGCCTTTCAAACTTACATTTCTAATATCTAGTAGGAGATTTGTGCCCCTGCTTTGCTCACATAACAGCAAGTTCTGTGTGCACTTCTAAGGATACATAGGCTAGCCAAAGAACTGAAAGCTTACAAATAAATATAAATTGCACCATAATATTCAACATTTCTTGCAGCTGCTCCCACAGCTGGTGAGATATAACAACTGGTGAGGTATAACATCTCACCAGTTCAAAATAATACCATATTATATCCAGTATGCTCAAGGGGAAGAAGAGGGGACCAAAACCACAGGGGTTTTGCCTAGAACTGGAAACAGAGAGAGTCCCACTCTCCAGATTATTCCAGCCTCACAAAGACCTATGAACCACCTCCTGAGGGTGCTGCACTCACAAGTACCAAGGCCATGGCTACACCTATTCTGAAGTTTTCTCCTTTTTGAGGAAGGAAGGATGAATGGGAAGTTATACACAGACAATTATTTGTTCAGTCATATATTTGGGCTACTTCTCCTCTCACATTCCTCACCCTAAATCAGGAATAAGTGGTGTAGAGGAAATTAGTCTGACCCTCTCAGGGAATGATGGCACTTTGTGGACTTGTAGTTAATCACTTGATGTTGTTGCTACATACTATCATTGGCTTGTTAAGCCAAGGTAGGTGATTTGGCTTTGCTATCTACAGCAGCCTGTGGATGAGCAGCTGCTTTACCTTTTCTTCTACTTGCTGCTACCAAACCTTATGTGTTTTTGGGTAGAGAGGGAAGGTTGCAGAAATTATGAGTTAATGGAATTTTATATTCCAAGTTAATGGAATTTTATATTCTATGGTGAGAGGATTTCACAGTAGGAAGGCAGCATGGGCCCATTCACTGGATGATAGGCAAAATTCTTTTTTAGTTCCTGTGAAATTGGTTTAGCACTTCTGCTAGGAATGCACTCAATTGCTCTGGCAATTCTGCTTCCTTCAGCAATGTCACCCTCAGAAAATAGTGTTTGTTCAGCAGGTCTCGGTCCATATTTCAGTCAATGACAATGTTGGAATTGATTCCTTTTAGGAAGTTAATGTATTTCCCCTGCATGCCTTTGTTGGTTTAGTTTAGACTGTTATAGCTTACTCACAATAACCCTCCTTCAGGAATCCATCAAAAACTGGCCATTTTGGGTTGTCTTTCTTTTAGGGAATGATGATTTAATTAAGTGATTTTGTAGAAATTTACTTGTATTGCCAAATTTATCTATATCCAAAAATGGTAATAAATTTGTTCAAAAGTAAAGAATTATGGCCTTTTTTTGGCACATAATTTTCAAAAATTCAAAGGCTGTTGAAACTACGTAAAGAAGGCTTTTTCAGTATTTCCAAAATTAACATCTTTCCTTCTACATTCCAGTTTCTCAAACATATCAAAGTATTAATGTTTTTAGAAGTTGAAGGGTCAGGATTTCCTAAAAAATGGTGGTCTCCATCCCAACAAGCTCTGAATTCGTTTGAAATAAGCTCAGAAGCAGCAGCAATTACAGATATGCCACTTCTCTCACTCTCATTCTTTGGCATCAGTGCCACTAGTTCTTGACAACACAAATCTGCTCTTTCTTGCTATTTCATGGAACAGAAATGCACACAAAGAATGCAACAGAAGAGATCAGGATAGATGATTCATCCCCACTCTTTCACAATTCCCTAAGTGCTCTGTTTCTGAGGTATTTGAAAAGATTGTCACTCTTCACCTTAGCCCTTGATTAAATTGGGGAAGTGATTAAAATGGACGGGTGATGGGCTGAAATTACACTTAGTCCTACTACTTTGCCTCAAATTTTGTCATGTCAGGAAATTCCTGGTGCAACAAACATTTGAGACTAAAGCAAAAGTAAATATTTATATCATCTATTCTGATCTCCTATAGCAAAAAAAAGAACAAAAAAAACCAAACACCTTTGAGTCAACAAAAATTTATTTCTCAGTTTAAGAAGTGTAGAAGCCAACATTTCACGTGGCATGTGCTGACTGAGAATGCATTGTATCATGTGGCTGCGTAAGAGACAGAAATATTCTCAGGCTTTAGCCCAAAAAGCTGTTAATATGGACAGAATAGTAGGAAATTATCAAAACAATATACAACTCTGTTGTAGTTTAGGGTAGAAAAATCTGAGTTTGCATCAGAAAGAGTGAGAATTGTTACAAACTATATAAATGGATTAAGACATTCTGAAATAAGCAGCCACAATTTCAAGCAGGGCAAGCAGCCCTGTGGGTAGTCTCATGCGCTGGTCAAGAAGAACCAGAAGATGATGACAGGCAGTCAGCAAAGCTGGAGAGGGAAATCTACTTTTTCCTGGACAACTCAGTGGATACCAATGAGACTACTGCCTTTAATTTCAAGAACTTGGCTCCATATAATGTTTGATCAATTTACATATTTTAATTGAAAAATTAAATGAAGAATAACTCTGTTCAAAAATATGTAGAAGTTCTGCTCTTTCCTGTTTATTTTCACACAAGCTCTCTACATGGCATTGAGTCATCTGCTTTTAACTTCCTTCTCTTCTAAGGCTTCCCCTGCAGGGCACAATACAGCTTTGACTGCCTAGTGTCCATCTCAAATCATTCTCTTCCCTTTGAGACATCATTAGTACATGATGAGCACAGCAATACAAAGCATCCAGGGCAAGAAATGAAATGCTAAGCACATTTGATCAGAAAGTCTCAACGTATCCTAGGGAGAAAACACACTACAGTAATTTGGAATAATCAATGAATACATCAAGTCTTGTGAGTCCATGCTTGCCAATAATTTCTAATCTTAGCTCTTCTCCTGGAAGGCCAAAGGAGAGGCAAACTCACCTGTTGCCTTCACAGGAGCTTTCAATGAAATGGAGAAAAGGAAAGAGAGCCACATGTGCAACAAATCACACAACCAAGACTTCCAGATCTACCCCACCTGCCTGCCCATTATCAGACAGCAGGAGAGGCAGAAATGTATTAGAAACGAGAGGGTCTGAGCCAGCACCCCCTCGCCAGTGCTCCTGGATGGCGGAGTGCACAGTGTCCCAGCGGCACCAGGACAGGACAGAGAGCCTTGTACCCAGCACCAGGGTGGGAAGGCTGCTCACAGCCCTCTTGAAGGGTTTCTCTGCTCACTCTGGGTAGCACCAGAGCAAACTCTGTGCCGTTGCTGGCTGTGAGGGACCCATCAGGTCCCACACTGTCACTCAGACATGAGACAAGACAACTGCCTCTCCCTCGGGACTTTTCCACTAGACTGGGATGCGATTCTGAAGGACAGCCAAACTATTCCTATCAAGCTGTTTTCTTCTTTACAAAAGTATGGATTTGGTGCTAGCAACAGCCACCCAAATGACATTGCAGAAACATGCACATATCTACTCTGTTATGCGTGTACAATTCCTACATCTTAATGTTACTATAAATTAATACTGAAGTTTTTTACTTCAAGCATTACAGTTTCCTATCCTGTGTACCTGGTGAAGAATGACTACATCCCATCAAATGAAAACTGAAGCATACTTTAACAGGATAAAGATGTTACAATTCAACATTTCCAAACATTACCTGATTCATAGCTCTTGTATGGCTTGACATGTTATTAACAGTACTTTAAACCTTACATTATTTTTTAATTTAATGATTATGCCTGAAAATAGCCCCTTTCAAATTCAGTTGCAGTAATGTCTTTAAAAGCAAACTTTAAACTTATTTTGCTGCACATACAATTATCCAAATAAGTTGCATAGTTTAAATAAGTTCAGTTGTGCTTTTTAGCAGAACTCACAGTAATTATTTATCTCTTAAAAATACAGTTTGTGGATATGAAGTTGACAATACATTTAAGCATTTTTG
Source organism: Neodrepanis coruscans (assembly GCA_013400695.1). Classification (NCBI taxonomy): domain Eukaryota; kingdom Metazoa; phylum Chordata; class Aves; order Passeriformes; family Philepittidae; genus Neodrepanis; species Neodrepanis coruscans. The sequence goes on along the minus strand of VYZS01089903.1, from coordinate 15,611 downwards.
TGAGTCTAGACATCAACAGTATGAGTTTCTGTCATTCTTCCACTGACTTCTGCTGTTCATAACACCTCATCTTTACAATGATATTAGGTCAGAGCACAGACATTTAATGGACACATCTGAAATAATTACAAACACAATTTTTAAAACTCCATTGTTAGGAGGGAGAAATAAGAACTTGGGTTGGTTTGAGGTATCCAGCCTTCAGGAGCATATTATTGTTGCTTGCTTCAAGCTTTGTTGGTTTTATCACATGTTACACTTAGATTAAAAATAGAAGGCACAGGTGTTTTACAAGGCGCCATAACTAAATCAACCAACAAAACTAAATATTACATTACCAAGCCAGGGGTCTATATCTCAGCAGTGACTTCTTCCAACGTACTTTCATTTGAGGAATTTATTGCTTCTGAAAAAGGGCCAGAATATGTCTGTGCTAAGCAGTTCATTCCTTGTGTCACACTGATGTCTCCTCGGGAACTGAAGGTAGGGCAGGATCTAGTCCGTGCATAGTTTTGTTGGGGTCCAGCTTGTCCAACCATCTCACTCACAGTGTTCACCAGTGAAGCCCTCCATCTCTGTCTCTGCAGTTGTTCTTCTTTACACTTAATGGAATACCAGGCAAGAAAAATAAAAAAGAATCCCACAAACTTGAGAGCAGCTGCCAACCCAAAGTAGACAAAACGAAACGAGGTGACATCGTACTCCCAACAAGATCCTTGTACGCCACAATCCTGTTGCCAAAGCATGCATGTGGTGTCAATAACAGCCCCAAAATAAATTGGAGTGGGAATGTAAGCTGAAATAAAAATAGCAAGAGAAAGAATATGTGTTAGTATACTGTGGAAAATTTCTAAAGAAACCATATGCCTCAGACAAACAGTGTGAGTCAAAAATTTTTTAGATTTCTATGCTGCTATTCTCAGATGAAATGTAAAACATGGAAAACTGCTCAGCCACTCTTCACACCAACACTACTTCATACACATGAAACTGACCACAAGTGGGAGAGAATTCAAAAAAAGAAGAAAATGCAGCAGCACCTTACATCAGGTACTGCTTCAATCTGCTGGCCCCAGACAGTTCTTTTTTTTTTTTTTCCCGAGCTATGTGTCCCTCAAAAGAAAACCCAATTTCGCTCTCAGAAAGTAGAATATGGGAGACGGTCGAATACATTATCTCCGTAGCATTACTTGCTGAACATCCATTGCCTGTGAGCTCAGGAAGCTGCTGCTTTTAGATAAAGGAGAAAAGCACCAAAACCCAACAAATGTTTCTCTTACTGATGATGGATGGAAGCAGTAAGGCCACTAAGATTATAAATTTTCTTTTGAATAGATCTTCCTCAGAAACAGACTTTAACTTTTAAGGCAGCTAAAAGTGCAGCCAGTACACTGAATGTTCCTACTTTCTCCAGAACTACAACACATTTAAGACAAGACTGAAACATCCTTCCTCAAACAAAACTTCCAGATGCAGCTATATGGGTTTCTCCTCTTCTCTTAGAATAAGTCCTTGCTTGCTCTAGTCATTTATTTCGTAGTAGCTGAACACCTGGAATATTCTTTATAGGCAAAATTTTAGAAATTCAAGAGCTTGAAAGAAGCTATTTTGTCAAATAGAAAATTTTCATATGTACACCTTTTTGCTCTGAAACATGTGAAATTAAGACATTAAGCAACAAATCCTTCTTATTTCAAAAATGCAAAAAAACATTGTTATTGCTGAAAGCAACAGAAAAAATCCTTACAAAATTGTATTTTGTAACTACTAATTTTTAAATTAAATTTGAAACTGTAAAAAATGTTATCTTTCTTGGACAACAAAGTTGTTCTAGAAAGTCAGTAATGCAAAAAAAAAAATTAACCACAATTGCAAATAGTTTGTTTACAGAAGCTATTAATTTTAGGGTCCTAATACAGCAAGTCAATTTGTTGCAGATTTACAGAATTTATAGTACTTTTATGGTATATTTAAGCTGAAAATGGCAACCTTTTATCGAAATGCTGAGCTACTGAAAGACTTACCAAGAGTTCGTAATAAAACAAACTGCATTCCTAGTGCAAAGGGCCGCTCCCCATCTTCCACAGACCTAGCAGGCAAAAAGAAAACTCCATTAAAGAAACAGCCATAACAGATAATCATCATAGTATGTTTTGCCTCTGCCTCATAGGGTTTTTCTGAGCTATAGAAAATCTTTGTCTGAATTTCTTCTATTTAGCTTCAACTATTGTTAACTTTTATTGCCAAGAGAAAAAAAATACAGCCCTCTTGAACACATTTAATCAAAATCGCAATCATGCCTTTTAACCTTTCTTTACCTGTGTAAGGCCTGAAGAATTTGATCCAAAGCCATTATGAAAATTTACAGAATCCACTCAAAATGTTTATAGCTTCTGATGATAGCTTTCTATTATTTCATATGTCTTTATTTTTCTTAATCTTTTCGATGTAAATTAGAATCAATGGATAACTAAACTGCTGAAAGCTGGACTCAGTTTCTGAAGTTAAAGAATCTCTGTGTAGCATAACGACTTTGGAGCTACTTTAGGAAAAAATATCAGTATCCAAGCAGTCTCTTTAAACACTATTCCTTTTCAATACAAGTAATACAAGATTCCTTCCATTGGTTTTAAAGCTTACAAAAGACTAAATGCTAACTAACAACATGCCACAAGGCAACTATAATTTTAATACACCACAAATTACTAATTTACAGAATTCTTAACCTAAAGGTCTGAAATTAAGATAGACAGCTTCTAATGACATTGAAATATAAGACAAAAACACACAGAATGTCTGCAGTCAAAGAGGTACAGCTTGAAAATCAAGGTTTCAAGTCAAGAAATTGAGAAACTAGAGAACCAACTTGGGCCACAAACTTTGGACCGAGGCACTAAGCACAGTATGTGATTTGGAATAGTCGATGTCCCTGTTCGTGTGTGTGGGCCACCATATTGAGCATTACAAAATCCTGCCAGAGATGTTCCTTGTGTACCTCAGTATCAAGAGGCTCACTGCAATATTAATTCTCACTGACTGTAGTCTGCCTTTGCATAATTGCAATGCAATGGCAATGTTTTTTTATTAGTATTATTTTATAGGTGGAAAAATCAAAGACAGAAGGAATAAAGTCAAAAGTCTCTGGAGTATAATTTTGCTGTGCACACAGAACTTGAGGTAAGGCTGCACAGCAGCTGGAAGTCTGATGTGCCCACCTCCAAGCACCTAGCTTCACTGTCCTAACAGTGATCCTTGCACCCATGTGGTAGATTTTTTTAAAAGTAAACTGGAAGACAAATTCCACAACATGACACAGTACAGGCCTCCATGTGTCAGCAGCAGGCTCCTGTGTAAACCTTAGCCCTGTAAGCTGAGAAAATGACAGGAAGAGTGGTTGTCCTTTCTGAGGATGAGACAAAGATGCCAGCCAGAGGGTTTCACAACTGAGTCTGAGGATAGCAAAGCCAAGTCCTGATCTGCCTCATATTTTCTAAAAATTAGTATTTTTATAGGAGGCTAGTTTTGAGCAGCAGCGGAACATCAGCACTCTCAGAATATCAGAGTGAAGCTCTTAAAGACAAAGCTGTCAGAAGAAAATCCCACTTGATTGGGAGAACCATTCTCACAGAAAGGAAAGGCCCAAGACTGGTTTAAAAAAAAGCTCAATTTGAAGACATATTTTACAGAAAACCAGGACAAAAGGTGTCTCCATGTTAGCAATTAATGCAGCCAAACAGCTAATGCTGAAGACCTGACATATACACCACAAGCATTTCAGGTTTTGTAAGGATTTACTTCAGATTTAGCTCTAACCTGATCCCAGGGACAGCATGACCATTTGCATCTGGACCATTTTGGTTGTGCTTCTGAAGAGCATCTCAAACACTGGAAGAGGCTTCCTAGTGAGGTGGTTGATGCCCCATGCTTGTCAGTGTTTGGACAGTGCCATTAGTAAGAGGTTTTCATTTCTACTCAGTCCTGGAGTGGTCATGCAGTTGGATGATTAGAGAGACTATTTATAAAAGCATAAAGTGACAGGACAAATGGGAATGGCTTCAAACTGAAAGAGTGTAGGTTTAGATTAGATATTAGGAAGAAATCCTTTACTGTGAGGGTGGTGAGGCACTGGAACAGGTTGCCCAGAGAAGTAGTAAATGCCTTATCCCTGGAAGTGTTCAAGGCCAAGCTGGATGGAGCTCTGAGCAACCCGATCTAGTGAAAGGTGTCCCTGTCCATGACACGGGGGTTGGTGTTAGATCATCTTTAATGTCTGTTCTAACCCAGATCATTCTATGAACATTATAGGTCCCTTCCAACTGAACTATTCTATTTTTTCTATCTTCCAGTTCAACTCTATCTGAAAGGAACTTACTTCTTGCACTCTAAGCTCTTCAGCTTCAGATTCCAAGCCAAACAGACATCTTCAAACCACTTCCTTTGTTCTTCTGTTACCAGCAGAACCAATGCTTATGGGTGTGTTTTGTAAATCCTAGTATATAATTGTATCATTTGCCTCTAATTCTTCCTCCTTCTCTTTAAACAGCAGCAACATATACTATGCAAATTTATTTTAGCAGTACCCCATATTACATTTTTAAATGCACTTTTCATTAGAAATCAGCAGAATTTTACTTACAGGAGATGTATTTTAAATGAAAAAACATATTAAAGGGAGAGTGATTATGTTTATCAGACTAGATGGCAGAGACAGGAAAAGCCAATCAAAAAATCCAAATGCTTTATTTCAAATTGACAAATATATGCACTGCCTTTTTTTACCAAGGCCGTGTTGTTCTCTATCCTTAAATGACCATAGTGATAGCACAACTACTATAGTACAAGTCCAAAATTCAGGTGAAGAAAAAAAGAGAAGACTCAAAAACAGGCATGTGGCAGAGATGAACAATTTTAAAAAAGAGAAAAGGATAATTTTAAATAATTTTTCCATTTGCATTGGAAAATCCAAACCATTGCTCTAAGAAGATTGAAAATTTTTCAAGAGTAATCGTTTTCTTACATGATGTTTAACTTGTTTTCTCTTTATAACACCTGGCATTCACTGGGGACTTCATGTTTCCTAAAGTGGATTCCCATGTTACATATTCTAAATACAAGCAAGTTCTACCCTATCCCTGTCACCCTTATTCTATTCATTTTTTAAGGATAAATAAGCTTGACAGGCACGGGTGAAAGCAGGCACAGCAAAAATACTTTAAAAACATCACTGAGTACTCACCTGAGTGTCACTATAATTGCTGATGGCTGGGCACATGCTGTTATAAGGGTAACAATGAAGAGAAATATCAGGAATGGGATAAGAGTGTTGCAGGTTCGATCACACTTCCCAGAAACAGCGTAGCCATTCTCATTCAGATAGGTTTTGACAATCACTAGCCGGAGCTGACTGCGCTGGCCCACTGTCGGCGGAGTGATCACCTGGCGGCTCTGGACACAGGCACATTCTGTGTAATTTCTTACCTAGAGAGAGCAGAAAAGAACATTTCCATATGAAAAACAAGTGTAAGAAAGACATTGTACAGAGACATGGTACGACCATCCCACGGTACTTCTCAGTCTTCTGCCTTGACCATCATTACCCCAAGTACAAGCAAAGTTATTTCTCTAAGTAATTTTAAAGGTGATAAGGACTCGCTGTGGTGAGATTGCCTTTCCACAGCTTTATTTAGTCTCGGTTTGAAAAAAAAAAAGTCTGGAATATTTTTAGAAAATTCTGCCAAAATATTTCAATCACTTCAGACAAGGAGGTTGGAGAAAAATACTGTACTACAAAAACTGTGAGGAAATGCTCTTTAGGTAGCACTGAAGAGACCATATTCCAACATTTGGCAGGCTGCTGACTTTCATTTTTCAGGCAGCGTCTTCTGCCACCTTCACAGGAGGCTACCCAGACTTCACCAAACAGCAATAAGCTGCATTTTATGCTTGAAGCCCAGGACCTTCTACCTGGATGGAGGTATGTATCTTGTTAGGAGCAAAATCAAAGAAAAAGGGGAAAGCAGAGACTCCAATAGTGAGACTGGAGGACATGAAAGATTCCTGAATGGACAAGGCGAATGAAATTAAGATGAAGAGACTGAATAAAGTAGCATTTCAAAATGGCAAGGGGGACCATGATTTGATCAAGGTGAGGAAGAGCTAGACCAGAAACAGCCTTCTTCTACTTTTTTCTACTTCTGTTTTCATCTAATCTAATGGCAAAGGGGTGTGCAGCAGATCAGAATATAATAGAAAAGAAACAGGTCAGGATCTATGAGACTTCACAGGAAGTGTTTTTTTTCCATTTTTGCATGCATCAAACCTTGGACCACACATGCACAGAAACTAAAAAACCATTTTAAGATTGCAAATTTAAGCATTTTGACATCAGGACATATCCAAATTATGGCTGTTGTCAATTTTAATGTATACCTTTGTATGCATCCATGATATGATGTAGCTTCACAATTTTTCCCTTTAGATTTAGTTGAACATCTTAATAATGTATCTATTTAGCCAGTATTTCATCTCCTATTTTCAAAATGTGACTCCATGTATTTTTTCCCTCACACTAAACATACTCCACTAAAACCAGAGAATGACTCATTCTTCATATGGATTTTTCTATCACACTCACTATTATAGCTTAACTCTTTCAAAAGGGAGTTATTTATCTTCAAAACAGCTATGAGATGAGATATTGGTACTGTTATCTGTATTTTGTAGCAAAGTAACTGAAACAGATCAAAAGTTTCACAAACATAGGTGACTAATTTGAGACAACTGGAATCCTCTTTATCGGAATATTTTTCATTACATACAATTAACTATATCCTAAACGTAATTTTTCATGCCTTCAAATCAGATTTAGGCACTCAGTGCACCTACAAATGGCACTTTTGGTTACTGCTCATGTTCATCATCCAGAACATGAAGAATAAAAGATTAATGACCAGCTGGGAGAAGTTTTGTTTAAGTGACTTGCCCACAATTGCTTAGAAACAAAGGCAATGATAGATTCCTGTTTCCTAAGGCAGCACTTCACTGTAATATCACATGAGTATCTGATTTCTTTCTACAGTCCTACCTGTTTATTTCTTTCAAATGTAAATGCCAAATAAGCATCCTACAGAAATTAGTCATCTTTACTACACAATCTTGGTAAATCACCAGAGAAACCAAGTCTGTGTACTAAATGAGACAGGCACAACATGACAGAAATGTTAGAGTATAGGAATATATATATATATAAATAAAGTATGAACCCTACAATGTCATCCTTTCCTCTTACTTCGAAGTTTTAAATGGTTAATTTTGAAAACAGTACGTTATAAATTTAAATCCAAATGTTATAGCTTAGGAACAATTTGTATGTGGGCCAAACTTACATTTGTTGTTTTTAAAATGCCTTTTTCAAGCAATTTCAGCCCTATTCTATTCACCATTAGCTACCAAGTTAAAACTTCAGGCCATGAAGCATCTTTTTTTAAATCAAGAGGAGATAGTATGTTTCAAAATCTGTACCGAAGAGCACATACTCACAAATTATTTCCCTACTTAATGATTTGGTGCCAGTTTGAGATCAAGTGAAATGCAGCAAAGATCAAAACCTATGTCTCAATATAGGAAAGCACGGATTAGATTTATACAAACACTGGAAGTTAACCACAGGCTTACACAGCATGCTTTTCCAGTTTGGCCAAAACAATTTTCTACTAAAAACCAGCAAGATAATCTAAAGAAAAAAAACTTTAAAGGAGACTAATCTATTCTCCGTGTCATCTACATATGAACCTGCTTTTTTCAGACGTTACAAAGCTTAGTGCTGGACCTAACATTCTCCTGCTTCACAGGCTGGCTCAGGACTGCAAATCAGGAGACTGCTACTTTATAAAAAAGCTTTCTGGAAAGCACAATCAAGTCCTGCAAAAATCAATGTTTACATTACTTCCTATTGTTATTAATTATCCATTTTTTAAAGGACAGATCTGCAACTGAAGAATTTAAGAGTTCATTTTTTTATGAAACAGCATGAACATAATGCTCTGTTGATATTTAAGTCAGATTCTACTTTTCAACTGTTTTCTTGTGCCCAGTCCTGAAAACTGCCAAGTTTCCATGTTTTGATTTTACCACCAGGATGTCCTTCTCCAGTCCAGCATAACCGGAATATTGGGCTGTAACAGGCAATGTATTTCCAAGAAAGAAAGTGGATTGTTAACATCTTTTAAGTTCTGGTTATTTGAGTTTGATGTCAACCCCTTCATTTAGGCTGGAAGAGGTTTAGAAAAAGGCCATGGGAATGGTCAAACTGTTTTACAAGAGCAAAATATATAGGCAGTCTTCACCTAGCAAGGCAAACAGACCTATCAGTATGCTGGTGCAGGTTCAAGAGCTGCTTGTGCAAAACGATGAGGCTGCAACAAATACCAGTGACTTTATACAGGCCTTAACTAAATTTAATCAAGAGTTTAAAACACTTCCAACTACCTGAAGAGTTAAGTTCTTCCGTGAATTCAGAGACTGATCAAAAAAAACCCCAAACTGCTCTAAAAAGTAACGCTGTGTAACATGTGTAACATGGCTGTCCATGTTGGCAGAAAGCTGAATTAGATGACACTGACTAAAGGTCCCCTTTCCAAGTCCTGCAGGAACAGCAGAAATGTGGGCCACTGCCATCAGGGATTTTAGGGTCTATACTGGAAACACCAGTCCTCTCCAACCAACGGAACTTCACACTTCCCTCGGAAGTTGGAGGATTCACTTGGTACAAATGAACTTATGTCTCAAATTTGTACATAAATGAATAGAAGCAGAGTGGGACCATGTAACAGCAGTCTCACCACCCCTTCAGAACATGGAAAGACCCAGAGATGGATGAGTCAGCTGTAGAGCAAGTTTTCTAAAGCTTAGAGGAAGGATGCTTGAGCTAGAAACAGAGCAGTCTTTCACCTGCACCAGTCTCGTGGGGCTACTCACGGGTTGTATGTGGATGGGTGGGTGAAGGACTTACCCCTGTGCTATGGTTTCCACCACTGATGCAGCCAGCTAGGCAAGGATTAAAATATGTTATTCCATCTGATCCACACACAGGCTCGTACTCATGAATCTTACATCCACAGTTAACATTACAGCTTCCAGTCAGATTCCTGTGGGCCATGGCAAGAGTGGGACTGAAGAAAGCAAAAAGAACACACTAGTAGAGCAAGCACAGACATCCATATCCTCCTGTACAAAGAGAGCAAAACCCTACTCATTAACTCTGGAACTTAGAGTTGATTATCACAGAAAAATTGCACTAACACTAGGTTATGCATGTGACTCAAACAATATAGAAGAACACCCAAATCATTCCTGCCATCAACTAAAAACACAACAAAAGAAATAATACCAAAATTTAAAATTTGTATCATATTTGCCTACATAGTAGCTGTATTTTTACCCTAGTTTTGGTTTTCTTTTTTGGTTTCTTTTTCGTTTAGGAGTTAAGACACCACTACTTCATGTGCCTATCCTAAGCTGCAGCAATTTGTTTGTTGCAATTACTAGTAAAAGGCCCAGTGACAAGATGGAAGCATTCTGTGAACTAATGTGAACTAATAAGCATCTCTTCCTATATACCAACAACTGTTCAGAAAACTTAATGCTTGTATTATTTATATGTATATGTGAAATCTACAGGAAACTCCCTAGATGTGGAAGACTACTGTGTTTTTACTAAATGTCTGGAAAAGAACCACTAGTCTGCTTCCTTAGACCAAAAAACCCAACTTTCTTGCTGCTCCTCTGAGGGGTTTGGTGACACAGAATAAAGGAACTAAAATAAATTTCAAAGCTGAAGGAGATGCACACACCAAAAAGCAGGCTCTAAACTATTACCGGTCTAGTGAAATACTGTAGTTACAATTAAACGAGCCACATCCAATACTAATTAATATAATCACATCTAGTGTTACATGAAGGCATTATGCTGGAAAGCACCCAAAGGTAAAGGAATAAAGTATTATCCTTTATTCTTGTCATTTCTGAACATGCTAGTTCAGGTACCAAAAAGAAAACAACAGTTCCACTTAGATATGTACGCATACACACCCTGAAATCTAAGTTCTTTGTTGCTCTCATTATGCAGCCAAATTATAACAAGTGAGAAGTTTTTAATGGCCCATATTATATTTTTACTACACTTGTCACACTCTCTGACTTGTTTCAGTTTGCTAATTTATTTCAGTAAGTGGAAGATCAAGACTTTGCAGTGTCATTTATTGCTGGTTCAATTTTCTGCATCTCATTTGTAATTTCACTTTGGTTTAAAATACTGTCAGCAACATGAATGCATTAAGGCAATGGAAAAGTTACCTGAATTACCTTATTCATACCTTATTCATACCAGGTGATAAGGTTGGCTGAAGGTAGGGACCCCAGCTCTTAGGTCCTAAATCCCTTTCTGTCTAAAGAAATCATGGCTCCTGAATTTGACAACCACACTCTCTCTTCACTGCATAAAGTGATTTCAAGCCCCTGAAAACTGAAAAGCAGTTGCTATTGACACTTTCACATGAAGCTTCCCCTGTTAATTCCTCACCTCCATTTTATTAAGTTTTCATCATAGCTACATCTAAGCTTTTAACTGCTAAACAGCTGCAGAGAGGCTACCACACACAGAAGGTGAGCAATTTTAGTAGCAATCAATTTCCTGACTTCCTAGCAAAAGTACCTGTCAGACAATTGTTATCTCCTCCACAGTAACAGTTAAATACAGTGACCGAGAGGTAGGTACCACTGGGAAACACACACGTCTTACGGATTTTGACGTATTTCAAATGTTTCCTTCCCATCTTTAAGTCACAGCAGCTTAAACACCTGTACCTACATGGCTTCCTAAAACTACACAAGAGCCTACACTGAATCTTGGAAAGCTCTGACCAAAATACAAAAAATAGCTTACTTCACTTCAGTAGTCCCTGAGAATAGGACTGAGATTCAAGGGTTAAAAATATGTCTAATCTGGGTTTTGGAAATAATTCACAGATTTCAAACATGTCCCAAAGTCCTTCTTCAGTCAGAGCACAGTGGTCACATCAGAGATCTAGTTTAGCTCAGAAGAAAGGACCATGCAGTCTGTCATCTGCATGGTTTTGTGACTCTCTACAGCTAGAGTGCATGGTAGCTGAGCAGAAAAGAAAGGTGGTGCTTTGAGAAAGCAGCTTTGGATAATATTTTAACTTGTAGGTTTTATTACAGTGGTATCAGAACCTTTCAGTGTGTCATTACCTTAGTTTGAAAGATTAAATACTTCATGTGTTACCTTTCACCAGTGTTTCACAGACTACAAGATTCTGCAGCTCATGGCTACAATCACCGGCCTCAATCCAGAGAGGGGCACAGCTTTTGGATCCACTCCCAAGAGGCTGGATTTGTCAAGCTCCGTGACATGAGTCTGTTCTTCCTTCTTCTTCCTGCATGATACTTTTAAACTAACTGACAGTCTTTTCACAAATGGAAATGAAGTGTTCATTGCATCATTTATCCAGGAGTTTGCTGACTACATATGAAAACCCAGTTCTAAAGAATATGGAAGCAATCCATGCGAGACTGAATGTCATACAGAGAAGAGGTTGCAGGAGTGAAATTTAAAGGTCTTTTCCAGAAATTAAGATTTATGCATAAAATTCTCAACTCCAGAAGAAGACTGTGCCCTCTGCCTTCTCACACCTGAGTGCTAAGCAGAACTGCCACCAGAAATAGGCTCCATCCTATTTCTGCCTGTGATCCATGTGAAGTCCTGTCCAGAAGACCTGAATTTCTTCGAATAAATTCCAGTATGATCCCTGCAGAATCTGCAAAACCAGATGGAGTACTGAGTTCTGTTGGAGCATGAGTATTTGTACATGCACCATAAGCAAGAATCTTGCCTTGGGAAATTATATTGGTATACACAACCACTCCACAACAGGCACCGCAGTGTAATATTGAACTAACTGTTCTGCCTTGTTTGCCCTGCTGTCAGTACTGCTCAATGCCACTGCTGTTTAAAACTACCTCAAGTACCTCTACTCTAAGTAGATCAGTAGATACCCAGGGAATTTCAGCACCTCCTCAGCCAGGCAGGAGCTGAACAGGAATCTGGATTGGGTTTGCTGGCTGCACCCTCAAGATCCTGTACACATGCTTGCAGACTGTCACGGCTACAGAGCCTCACAAGGGATGCTGTTAGCATGGCTTCATATCTGTGATGCATGGGCAAGACCACTGTGAAGATAAACAGCTAGCATCAGACTTACTGCATTCCAGCTACCCTATGAAACAGAAGGAATGTTCTTCTTCTGCTCCCATTTTCCACACCCAACTAAACCAGGCTCAGCTTGGCAGCCACTCTTCACACAGTGACTGTCATCCATGTTGCCTGTCACCTCACCTCCTATTGTCAGTGACAATAAGTAGTATGACTGCTGCTTAGAGCATTCCACCTGAGTGGTTTTCTTGTATTTATACACCACTATTTGCTTTTGCTTAATATGCTTGTCTTTCCAGCTGTACACTTCTGCAGTCAATTAACTATTACTGAGTAGCTTTTAAATATTTATTGTCTACTGAGCACACAAACCAGGTTCATAAATTCAGCTCTTGGATCAAATTTACACTTTATGGTCTCATTGGATGTTAACCAAAGACTTTCTGAGTGTTTCCTTTCTTGTGCCACAAACAAACAAGGCACACTTTTAGCAACAAGTTGCAGCTTGAGCAGGAAATTAAATATCCATGACAGATATTGGTTTTGTCACCTTCACAGCTGTCAGCTGAAACTTGTCTTACTCTATCACACTGAATTTCAGTAAGCAATATGCAGCAATACCTCATATGGCAATATGCAGACTTTACCCGTAATCTCTTAACAGAACTTTTTCTTCAATGGAAAACACCAAATCATCAACACATTCCTCGGGAATAAAAGGATTTCAGCAGCATGGTGACAGAATTTTTTCACACCAAAAGGAGAGGCAGCATTTTTGGAGTTTTACAAGATCCTAGTGTGCCTGCTGAGCTGGACATCCCAGCTGCCTGACTGCTTGGGCTAAGAAGGGACTCCATGACCCTTGTGCCCATGTCCCTGCTGATAACAGGGCTCTGCCACAGTGCATGGGGACAGGTCCAGGGACAGGCCAGACTGCTGGGAAAGGCACAGCTCAGGTTCTTCTCTCCAACCTCTCCCACCCTGTGGCACACATTCTTTTGACCTCTTATCCCTCGATCACTTAAAACCCTTCTCAGCAGCAGATGAGTCGGATTGTTCCACAGGCAGGAGAGCCCATTCCCTGTCTCGCTCTGCCTACATAGCTAACTCGTTTCAGCTGTATTGCTGAGCATTACCATGACACAGAGGTTAGGGAATCAGCTACAAAGAAGACGTGAACGAAATCAGGCATGCAAGAAATGAGAAGCATGAAACTGAGAACTGAAATCACTGATAATTTAATCTCAGGGACATTTTTCTGTTTGTCCCAGAAGAAGACTTAAGTTTACAGATACGCTAAGCAAATATGCCAAATTAACAAAAACCTACTGCAAGCTGTGTTTCTCCAGCTTTCATCACCTTTTATACTTCAGCATATCACTGTATGGTTTACCTGGGGGATTTCTTTGTTTAGAGCGAATGCCTTGCACGCAAAGAAGCTTGAGTTTTTTCATCCTTTCAAGAACATGTAATGCACAAAATCATCTATTAACTGTGTTTCCAAAAGTTCATTATCAGTTCATCATTACTGTAAGAGGTTTATACTTTCATATTACCTTCACTATTCACTTGTTGTTCACTCCTCTTTCAATGATGGGAAACTAATGAAGGAATTCAGATGCTGGGGACATAAAATCACTACTAGCATATATCTAGGTGACCCCATTTTCATCATATAGGATCCACCATATAGCACATATTATTATAATTGATTTCTTGAACACTTCTTTCAGGAAAGGATCATTTTTTCTTGAAGGTATGTATTTTTCCAGAAGTAAGCCAAATCAAAGTACTCTACTAATCCCGCCTTCTGACACTGGGAGGCTGCCTACTCTCCACAAAGGAAAACAGAGCACTGATGCCTGAATTACTGCACAGCACATCATAGATTTACCTGCATCAGTCATAAAGAACAGGCTCTTATTGAAACTGCACCAGTTCTACTAAGTCCTGCTCATGAGCTGATCTGGGGGGAAAAGCATCAGGCAACAACTACTGTAGACACACAGAATGTCTGAGAAACAGCCTCTCTGCTTGTTTCAGCAGACGTAGATACTGCCAACTTGCAACACTGCTGCACCTGAGATGCCAAGGACACCTGTCATGCTCGAGCACACTAACAGAAACCAGCCCCAAACAACAGCATTTCCTGACCTATTCTTTCAATTACAAACAACAATGCCACTTCTTTCACTAATAAGACTGAACTGCAAGTTTGCTAAATTTGTTCTGGGACAAAACCCAGAATCCCATCTGACAATTTGCATTTATTCACTTCTCAGGGAGACTGTTCTGTGTCTCCGTGACACAGTGCTAGTAAAGCTAATAAAGAGAAGACCTTTATTAGACGTGACTAATGATTAAAACCACTCTAGTTTCTAACACTTTTTCTAAATCCTATTCTTCTCTCCCATTATTACTCTGTGGAAGGCTTGTGGTGTAGGAGTAAAGTAAGAAAAGGGAAAATGTAAGGTGAGATTCATTGCCTGCAGTTTTGAGAGATGTGACATGTTATTTTACATACTCGGGCTTAAACCAAAACTTTATTGAGCTCACAGTCAACGCACATACATTTTGTTGGGGGGGGAAGGGGGAGGGGGTAGAAAAGCTGGACCCTCTTCCCACAAGGCTACAATCTAAATGAAACGCAATTTAAAAACAAAACCAAACATATCTGTCTATATCTTGGTACCATCTAAAAAAGAATTAGTTTGCATATGGTTTTACTCATATTTAATTAGATCACTGTAGTAACCTACTGGACCAAGGAAATACAAATGAAAGCCCCTCAACACATAATTTCTATAATCTTAATATCGGGCTATGTGATAAAATCAATTATCTTAATTTGAGAGCAATATTTTGGTTTGATATTGAAGGACATTCTGGATAGCAGAGATCTACAATCTCCTTGTTGGCAAGCAGCTGGAATTGCAGCAATGATGCAATTTTTGTGTAGCTGTCAAACAAGGGAACCTCTCACTATGTTAGCTGGATTCCTTCTTTGTTGTTATTGTTCTGATCCAATTACTCACTTCTTTCAATTTAAGGGATCCCACTGGCTGATTGAAATAAAATAGATAGAAGAATAACAGACACTCAAACTGGTGGTACAAGAAGAACAATACAATTTTTTTAATGTGAAATGCCTCAGTAAGTCAATTGCATGCTTTAACTAAAACTTAATTGCACCAAAACAACATAAAGCAATCAAAAAGGGTCAGTTTCAATTCATTACAGAGCATGTTTTAGCTGCCTTATACCAGAAAACACAGAACAGCCAGGTCTGAAAACAACCAAAGCAGCTGATCTCTGCTATTTCCCTTCTATTCAGCTCTGATGAGGCCACACCTGCAATGCTGGGTTCAGTTCTGGGCTCCCC